>SJYX01005226.1:102828-117940 GCA_006410675.1 Oreotragus oreotragus
AAGGAGTTCATGATCTGAGCCACAGTCAGTTCCTGGTCTTGTTTTTGTTGACTGTATAGAGCTTCTCCATCTTTGGCTGCAAAGAATAGATGTGTATAAGAGACAGCTATTATAGGCCTTTTGAAATTCATGAAGAGAAATGCTAGTAGATATTTAGAAATTTATATATTCAATTTAGAATTTATATATTCAATTTTATATAGCTTTACAAATCTGGTATTTGGAATGCTAGGTAGTTAAATAATAGTTACTTGTATACCACCTTTGTTCTGTAGGAATCAAAGAACTGTCAGCACTAATACCTCTTCTTCCTGATAGCACCCTTTGAGAGAAAGTAGAGACTGTTACCTGAAAACAGAAGCACTTGTCCACAGAGAAGAGATTTAGGGTTCAAGTCCTAGCATTTTAATATCTTTAATTATATGCTCACCAAGAATTCATTATACCAACTTTGCTTATTTTGCTATAATATTCTAGCTTGTCTTTCTACTTTATTTCTTAATTTAATTCATCCATAGTTATGAAATTTAAAAATAGTAACAGGAAAACTTTTTAAGGCAAAAAGGAAAGGAAACTAGTCAGTGTTATACTGTGAATTTAATTGGTAATTGCTTGTTAGTACTTGTCTCTGAATTGGATTCTCACTTCTCAAAGTGTGATTGCAGGTTATGAGGACATAGAAAAATACCCCTTAGTGAGAAAATAGTTGACTTACTCAATAAATGTCAAACTTAAATTCTAAAAAGAACTTGAGCCCTTAAAGATAACACATATTCTCTTCAAAATACTGATTTCTCCAAAAGATGTTTAACAAAATCAGATATTAACTTGCTGGAGGATGTAGTTTTTTAAAACGATGTTTCCCTCAAACTTTTGTGATTTTATATATTTGTTCTTTCAGTCGCTCAGTCATGTCTGACTCTTTTTGATCTCTTGGACTGTAGCATGCCAGGCTTCCCTGTTCTTCACTATCTCCCTGAGTTTGCTCAAGCTCATGTCCATTGAGTTGATGATGTGATCCAAGCATCTCATCCTCTGTCACTCCCTTCTCCTCCTGCCCTCATTCTTTCCAGCATCAGCATCTTTTCCAATGAGTTGGCTTTTCACATCAGGTGGCCAAAGTATTGGAGCTTCAGCATCTGTCCTTCTAGTGAATATTCTGGACTGATTTCCTTTAGGACTGACTGTCCAAGGAACTCTCAAGAGTCTTATTCAGCAACATAGTTCAAAAGTATCAATTTTGTATATTATGGTATTAGTAAATTTTAATTTTTCCATTTTAATAAGTTACAGATTGATGTGTGTGTGTGTATACTTCAGCTATAATTCTCTAAGTTTAAATAATAAAAAAATAGTAGTAGGTGACTTTATTATATACTGATCTACATGTCAGACCTTATGCATTTAGGTTTTAAACATCCTAATAAGGTAATTTTCCACAGTTTATTGTGATCCACACAGTCAAAGGCTTTGGCATAGTCAATAAAGCAGAAATAGATGTTTTTCTGGAGCTCTCTTGCTTTTTCCATGATCCAGCGGATGTTGGCAATTTGATCTCTGGTTCCTCTGCCTGTTCTAAAACCAGCTTGAACATCAGGGAGTTCACGGTTCACATATTGCTGAAGCCTGGCTTGGAGAATTTTGAGCATTACTTTACTAGCGTGTGAGATGAGTGCAATTGTGCGGTAGTTTGAGCATTCTTTGGCATTGCCTTTCTTTGGAATTGGAATGAAAACTGACCTTTTCCAGTCCTGCGGCCACTGCTGAGTTTTCCAAATTTGCTGGCATATTGAGTGCAGCACTTTCACAGCATCATCTTCCAGGATTTGAAACAGCTCAACTGGAATTCCATCACCTCCACTAGCTTTGTTCTTAGTGATGCTTTCTAAGGCCCACTTGACTTCACATTCCAAGATGTCTGGCTCTAGATTCCCAAGTAAGATGGTAGGTGTTGTAAGAGAGCATCAGAGGGCAGACACACTGAAACCATACTCACAGAATACTAGCAGTCATGTACAATGTGAAAATTGGGCCATAAAGAAGGCTGAGCACCAAAGCATCAATGCTTTTGAAAAGTGGTCCTGGAGAAGACTCGTAAGAGTTCCTTGGACAGCAAGAAAATCAATCCAGGTAACCCTAAAGGAAATCAACCCTGACTCTTCACTGGAAGGACTGATGTTGAAGCTGAAACTCCAACAATTTGGCCACCTGATGCGAAGAGCCCGCTCATTGGAAAAGACCCTGATGCTGGGAAAGATTAAGGTCAGGAGGAGAAAGGGATGACAGAGGATGAGATGGTTAGATCATTGATTCAATGGACCTGAGTTTGAGCTAACTCCTGGAGATGATGAAGGACAAGGAAGCCTGGCATGCTGCAGTGCATGGGGTTGCAAAGAGTGACACGACTTAGTGACAGAACAACAACAGCACCACAGCAAGGGGAGCAGTTAGCCTTATGGCCCTGGCTCCCCAGCCCCCAACTGAGGGAGGACACTCTGGCTGAGAAGAGCCTCTCTTAAGGCCACAAGGGGCAGCAGCGTCCCGAGAGCCGTAAGGTCATACGGGCTGGTGCCTCTCACCCCTACTTTGTTCTTTGGAGCAAAATGAATTGGTTTTTTCTTCAAGAGTCTGGTTTGATGGATATTCAGTGTGGCTGGATTGGGATAAATGATCCTCAACCCCTTCCTCATTCCTCTAGTTAATCAAGCCATCTGGAAGAATTACGTGGTAAGAATCGATGCTTTTGAACTGTGGTGTTGGAGAAGACTCTTGAGAGTTCCTTGGACTGCAAGGAGATCCAACCAGTCCATTCTGAAGGAGATCAACCCTGGGATTTCTTTGGAAGGAATGAAGCTAAAGCTGAAACTCCAGTACTTTGGCCACCTCATGTGAAGAGTTTACTCATTGGAAAAGACTCTGATGCTGGGAGGGATTGGGGGCAGGAGAATAAGGGGACGACCGAGGATGAGATGGCTGGATGGCATCATGGACTCGATGGACGTGAGTCTGAGTGAACTCCGGGAGATGGTGATGAACAGGGAGGCCTGGCATGCTGCGATTCATGGGGTCTCAAAGAGTCGGACACGACTGAGCGACTGAACTGAACTGAATAAGGTAATATTATTATTGATATTATTTTATAGGTGAGGACAGAGAAGCTTATTGAGAAAAGTATTTTTGTAGAGGTAGTAAGAGGAATAGCTAGGTCTCAAATACAAGCCTTTAGTGCTCTTCCCTGGAAAATCCCATGGATGGAGGAGCCTGATAGGCTGCCATCCATGGGGTCGCTAAGAGTCAGGACAGGACTGAGTGACTTCACTTTCATTTTTCACTTTCATGCATTGGAGAAGGAAATGGCAACCCACTCCAGTATTCTTGCCTGGAGAATCCCAAGGACAGGGGAGCCTGGTGGGCTGCCGTCTATGGGGTTGCACTGAGTCAGACACGACTTAAGTGACTTAACAGCAGCAGCAGGCTCTAAAATTGAGGCAGTTAATCTACAACCTCCCTGGACTTAGGAATCATGTTAAATGCAAATATATCTTAAAACTCAGTTGATGCTTTTAATAATCTTGATAAAAATATTAGAACTATATCTAGTGTAAATGTAACTAGTATTTCTAAATAATATTTTCTTCTTGTTTCACAGAAGTGGGGTTAGTTATTAAGCACAGAAACAGTAATCTTCATAGCATAAAAGTTGATAATTAACATTAATTGAAAAATTATTCAGCATTGCATCAAAATGTTTATTGTATTTTTTACATAAATATCATTTTCTTGGATGTAAGTTCAGTAAAATTAATGATTCTTGCCCATTTTGTTTATTAATGTATACAAGATTCCTAGAACAAGGCATGCCATACAGTAGGCATTCAGTAAATAGCTGTGAATAAATGGAATTTTTATCTTTAAAACTTGAAGACATTTTTCAGTAGCTTTTCCTTACATGTGACAAATATGTGTGTAACAATTTTATTATATAAATAATGTATTAAAATTATGCAATTTGTAACTGGTAGAAGTCTACTTGAAATCTAATGAAGTCATAATTTGCACTTCATAATTTTTATTCACAGAAAAAGTTCAAAGTCTAATTAATTTTAGAGTGGATACTGTTAACTAATATTTGTGTCTTATAAACAAGATGTTTTTCCAAGATGCTACAAGCTTTATTCCAAATTCCCCAAATTTTACACTGTCTCCAAACAAAGGGAAATTTGTTAGCTACTGGTGTGATTACTAGAGGCTTCAGGACATGCTTTGAACTGAATTTTGTCTCCCTCCAAATTCATACATTGATAAACCCATTGGAACTCTATTTGGAGATAGAATTTTTAAAAGGTAATTAAGTTTAAATTAGGTTGTAAGGGTAAAGTCCTAAGTCAGTAGTATTGGTGACCTTATAAGAGAAGGAAAAGAGAGTTTTCCTTCTCTTCCTGCACTGGGGAAAGCCCCTGTGAGGACACTGAGAAGGTGGTTGTCTGCAAGTCAGGAAGAGAGCCCTCACCAGAAATCAGTCATGCTGGCCCTGTGATCTTGGACTTCTGGCTTCCAGAAGTGGATTTCCATTGTTTAAGCCACTTCGTCTATAGTATTTTGTCACAGCTGACCAAGCATAATGAGAGGACATTTTACTTTTTATTAAATGGCAGAATGTATTGGCATCCATAGTGTAATTAGCCTCACCTGAAATCAGCATTCAGTTTAGTTCAGTTCAGTCGCTCAGTCGTATCCGACTCTTTGTGACCCAATGAATCACAGCACACCAGGCCTCCCTGTCCATCACCAACTCCCGGAGTCCACTCAGACTCAACGTCCATTAATTCAGTGATGCCATCCAGCCATCTCATCCTCTGTTATCCCCTTCTTCTCCTGCCCCCTTCTTCTCCAGCATCATATTCTTTTCCAATGAGTCAACTCTTTGCATGCCAGGATATTTGACTGTTTGATGTTAACAATGGACACAGTATATTTTTACAGTAATTATAAAGGGAATCAGTGGCCACATAAAATTTTACTTATAAGGACATATTTTGGAGCCACTTGTTATTTTTATATAGATGAGTATACTTGAAAAGTATTAGTGAGTTTATGGATTTTTTTCATATAATTCTCTCCATTTATTTATATTAAGGGATTGAAATCTGGCTTGTTTGCAGGAAGATGAATGCCTTCATTATCACTGCAGAGCATGACTGAGAAAAGAAAGACTGAAGTGGGAACAGTGGTAGAGTTGCTGGGCTAAGAGGAGAAGTGTTGTTTGGGACAGATGATTTGTCATTGATACCTAATATATCAAGGAAGCTGGAAATATGCATGCCTTCTGGAGAACCTAGACTGGAAGCACGTGTTGATTAAATGACTCTCTATGTGCAGTAGTGTGCAGTGGTAAATTGTAGCAATTATTGTATGATTCCTTAGAGGACTTTGCCAATCCAGGCATACTGTTTTTTGAACTAAAATGCCACAAGATGTGCTTTTAAAATATTACTGTATAATTCTTAAATGTTGCAGTTGGTAATACCTACCATTCTGATTTTATGTTTAAATCAGAGAGATTTTGATGAAGCATGTTCATTAGGCTGCATTAATTATACATGCAACAACCGTGAAACAGGTGTTTGGCTGAAAGAGGGCTATTTAATCAAAAAATTGATCTTAAACTAGTATTTCATATTCTGTCTTTATTTATGGACTTCTTTACAGAATGTTAATATAAATTATGGTTAACCACCTAGATTTTCTTTTGGGAAGAATTCGCTGTAGACAAAATCTAGTATATTTACACTGTGAAAGCTATTTTTATTTATATTTTTAGAAAATGATTTCAAATTTTCTAAATTTTCTAAAATTTAAACAAGAGTCTTAAATGGAAAAATCTGAAAATTATCTGAAATGCACTCAAGCATATACCATCATATAGACAATAAATGTAAATTGAAACATAATATGATTTTTCAGATTGAGTCTTCACTTCTCCCTTGGTCATTATGCCTTCATAGTTATAAGATTCTCTCCCCAAATCAATATTTTTCTGTAAGGATTTGAAGTCACCTTTCTTGCTATTACTTTTAAGTGGCACAGATTTAAAATGTTCTGGCATAAGTAAGTAATCAAGTATTTTTATTTCTCCAGAAATATCAAGTTTTGCAAATTGCACCAGGTGGTGAGAAGTCTTTTTTTTTTTTAAGTGAATAGCTTTTTTTCAGCCTTTCATGTAAAAGGTCCTCTGATAAGCTTTGTCTAAATTTTAAATCATATCTAAGCTCAACTGCAGAGGATTCTTGTTAGGCACACAGCTGATGGCTTTGCATTTGGAGCCCCACATTTTACTTCCCAGGTGGATTTTGCAGATGTTGGTCCTGGCAGTGGTTTTCAAAGAATAATTGCTTCAGGAATCAGTTAGTGTATGAGTTCCAAAATGGTAGTCTTCCTGTCATGTCCACAGCTCTGGGAGAAGAAACAGGATGAGAGGGAGTTAGAGTAAATCTGGAAGAGCAGAGCTTTAGCTGGTTGAAGGCATGCCCAGTTGTACTTTTACTTCATACCTAATCTCTCAATATTTCTTAAATATATGTTTGTACACTCACATACACATACACACACTTTTTCTACCAGTACATACCATATATTTATGGATTAAAAAGGCACTATATGTTGAGACTTATCCACTAAGCTCCAAGAGGCTATTTTCAATGGAACTCACATTATTTTATCCTATAAAAATTTTACCAAGCACTTTATTTGACATATATTAGTTGAGTGCTAGATGCTTGAAACTTTAAAAAATTATATTATTTTCTAACATGTTTTGAATCATCATATTTTTCTGATCTTAGTATAGTGTGTATATACTTAATGTCTAAGGCATGCCACCTCTCCCCTCAAAGAATTTGCAGGTCACTCAATTTTATGGGTTTGCTTTTCTTGTGAAGGAAATGAGACAAGTTCTTCTAATAACTTTTCTTGCTGAATAGAATGACCTAGATTTGTTGTATTCTGGCAAAACTGCTAGAGGATATTTTTACACTGCCATTTTGTCCTCAAGAGTTATCTAACTGATTTCACCATATGAAATCCCTTTCAAGTTTCTTGTCTGACAATGTGGATAGGCTGTTGGATTTGCAGTATCAGAAAGCTGGATGACAAGGTAGGAGTTAGCTGAAAATAGGAGATAAAATTTCATATTTCTTCTGACCATTAAAAATATCTACCAGGAAAGAGAAAGTAGCAACATCTTTTTTATACAACTCATTACTTTGTAGGAACTAAAAGGATTTATGTTAATTGTTATTAAATATCTTTTTATAAAATCTTGAATTACCGTGAGAATCCCTTGTTTGAAATTAGACAAAATGATGTGAAAGATCTAAATATAAATTTTAACCTTGGCCAAATTGTACATAATTGCCTTGTAATCTCTTATTCTAATTGGATAAAATGAAACTTTTTTATTTTAAACTAAATTTCCAATGAACTGATTGTCATACATGATGCTTAATTTGTCCCTACGTGTGCCTAATTAAGAGATGTGATAAGTGAATTCACTAATCTGCAAGTGAGATGTACAAGAACATATGTCAGGCTCCGTAGCTTCCCTGGTACAACATTATTCATGATTTGTATATCTGATAGGTAATTGAAAGAAATTAACTTTGTAAAGCATACAATTCTTGCCCTTGAATTTCTCATTTTTAACATCAAATGTAAATTATTTGTCAGACAAGAAGTACAGTGTTATTTAGTTACAGTTATATTGTGTTGAGTTAGCTGGAATAGAACAGTGGATTCTAGTTTGTGGTCACTGAGGCTCAACACCTGTCTGAAATTTCTATCACTTCCCGAATAAGTGGTTATGGAATTTATGTAAGTGTGTTTTACTAGTAAAAAACTCAATAAGTTCCAAACTGTCTCTAAAACTTTGTTTCTTAGAACAAGTTGATCTATTTTAGCATCTAGAAGAATAAAGTTGTTCTCTGTTATTGAACTATCAATATGTAGCGTATCTGAACACACATTCTAAATCCTGTGTCAACACTTAAAAATGGAAAGATAAATAAGGGAAGAGATTACTGATGTTAATATTTCTAATTTGAACAACAAACACCCTTACCTTTTTCCTCAACACTGCACCTGCATCAACAACAGTGAGGCTTTACTACATAAGGAAAGACATATAAGTAGGTAAGTAAATAGCTGTAGCTGTAACTATTGATATTGATTCTGTTATTTTTTTGTGTGTTTACACCTATGCACACATGATTATACTTCACAAAATATTTTGTTCTATTTTACTGGCTTGAAAATAAGAATAAAAATAAGAATGAAAAAAGTTATAATGGACCCAAAATAAATCAGTCTCAAGAATACAGAGATTTTAGAAACATTGTTCATGAGACTATAGCACCTACATATACTTTTTCCTGTTATTCTATCTAGCAATAGTTAATATCAACAATATGATATCAATAGTTAATATGTTACCTTTTTATGATAATAACAGACCAAATACTGCATAATTGTGTTTGTGAACCCCATGAGCTTTATTATTAGATACACAATAATTTTAATATTTAGCATTTTTCAATAGACATGGGTATCAAGAAGTCATGTTTTTCTTCTCTCAAAGTTCACTGGAATTTGTATCTCAGAAGACGTTAACAGCAAGCATCGTTGAGATTCTACTTTACGTTGTAAACTTGGTGCTTCTTTAAAAATGGTATAAGACGATGATTTTGATCGTGGAAAACCTATTAATTAGAGATAGGGCTACAATAAATCTTTAAGTACAAAAACTCTAATGTTGCTTGTTTTAGTGATTTTCAAGTGATTCTACTACATTAGTATCTGTGTAATAATAATGCCCTAATCTTTCATCTTCAGAAAAAGTTAATCTGATAAATCATACAGATACACAGTAATCACTGCTAGTTGTTGTTGAACAACCAGTGAAGGAACTCACTTCTTTTAATCTAACTTACTTTCTTTTTTTCAAGAACTGTCTCTTTAGTAACTGGTTTTTGGAGGTTTTCTGTTTAGTCATATTAACAAGATATAAGCACAAAACTTCAGAAAGCCTAATTATTATTAAGCAAGATATATGAAAAAGCCCAACAATTAGATACTATTTTCTTAAATATATGAATTATTCTAAAGTGACAGAGTGTATCTGTCTGAAGTTTGAGTACTTGAGGCCAGCCTTTAAGTTATTGCAAATTTGTCAAAATTGTCCTGGATGAATTAGATAGATGTGATTGAAGAATGAATCTCAAATCTAGATTATTCCTTATATCAAAAATGGCCTCATAAATTATCATAGAATTAAGTTCTAGAAGAAAACAGGAGAAAATCTGTATGACCTTTGATTTGGTAAAAGCTTTCATATTTAATACCCAAAGTACAGTTCATAAAAGAAAAATGCAGTAAATTGAACCTTATTAAAATTAAAAATTGCTTTATGAAGCACATTGTTAAAGAGAATGAAAAGCAAATTATCACATGGGTGAAAATATTTGCAAATCGTATTTCTTACACAGAACTTGTCTCTCGAATATATAAAGAATTCTCAAAACTCAACAATATGGGAACAAACAGCCCTACAAAAATGTGCAAAAGACTGAACGGACACTTCCCTCAAGAAAATATAGGGAGAAAAACATATGAAAAGATGTTCAATAACATTAATCATGGAATTGCTAATCAAATCCACTGTGAAATACTACTACATGTCTATTAGAATGTCTGTAGTTAAAGAAATGAATGGTGGCATCAAATGTTGGTGAACATGCAGAGTTATTGAAACTTTCATATGTTGCTGGAAGGAATGTAAGATGGCACTGCCACTTTAAAAGACAGTTTTGCAGTTTCCGTAAAGTTAAAGATACTCATACAACATGACTCAGCAATCCCATTCTCAGTTGTCTTCCTAAGAGAATTATTAACTTATTCAATTAAAATACACTATCCATGAATGTGTATGTCCCTTTAATTCATAGTTGGCAAAACTGTAAATAATCCACATGTATCTTTCACCATGAAACGGGTAAATAAATCTGTCCTACATACATACAATGAAATTCTCGTCAGCAATAATAAGGATAGACTGTTGATTTAAACAATAACATGGATGAACCATAAATACATTTTTCTAAGTAAAAGAAGTAAGATGTTAAAGGCTACATATTATATAATTCTGTTCATGTGACGCACATAAAAAGGAAAAATCTTTAGGGAGAAAAACCAATTAGTGGTTGCCAGCAGCTGGTCAGAGAAGGCAATGGCACCCCACTCCAGTACTCTTACCTGGAGAATCCCATGGGTGGAGGAGCCTGGTGGGCTGCAGTCCATGGGATCGCTAAGAGTCGGACATAACTGAGCGACTTCACTTTCACTTTTCACTTTCACGCATTGGAGAAAGAAATGATAACCCACTCCAGTGTTCTTGCCTGGAGAATCCCAGGGACAGGGGAGCCTGGTGGGCTGCCATCTATGGGGTCNGGATCGCTAAGAGTCGGACATAACTGAGCGACTTCACTTTCACTTTTCACTTTCACGCATTGGAGAAAGAAATGATAACCCACTCCAGTGTTCTTGCCTGGAGAATCCCAGGGACAGGGGAGCCTGGTGGGCTGCCATCTATGGGGTCGCACAGAGTCGGACATGACTGAGGCAACTTAGCAGTAGCAGCAGCAGGGTAAGGGTTGCTTATAAAAGTGTATAAAGTGAGCGTTTTGGAGACATGTGACTGTTCTATGAAACAGTAGTGACAAACTGTATTCATTTGTCAAACCTATATGATTGTGCACCACAAAGAGTGGCATTTGTGTATGGAAATTTAAAAAAAACTCAAAATGTGGGGTAAAATATAGAATGCAGGCTGTGACAAACCTGTGTTGAAAATGAATCATATAACTACACTGAATGGGATGGGAAGAAAAGAGCTGACCTAATTAACTTTGAAAAAATGATGTTTGAATAAATATTCTAATGCTAAATATAAACAAACTGTATATACTGGAGTGGGTTGCTGTACCCTGCCTCCTCTAGGGTATATTCCTGACCCATGAATTGAATTTGTGTCTCTTATGCCTCCTGCATTGGCAGATGTGTTCTTTACCATTAGTGCCACCTGAGAAGCCCTATTTATGTATTCACACACACACACACACACATATATATGCATATGCATGTGTATGTATATATATATATGTAAGCATGTGTATATATACATATATGTGTATTATACACACACATACTATATAGGCATATCAAAAGTACATGGGAGCTAACACAGAAGAACATTGAATGACTAAAGTTGCAGCAATGAGAGCAGTAAAATGGATAATTGTATCATTGAATTATAGTCAAAAGAATAAAATATATCCAACATGATATACATAAATAATAAACAATGAGAGAGAAATGACAGCTCTTTGTTACAGAACTCCAGCTAGTAACTGTAGAATAATGAGGGAAATGTAAAATCACTATCATGACACCATATTAGATATTGTTGCAGGAAGAATTCTCTGATGGGTCCTAAGATGAGTGAGGGAAAATTTATGTGGAAACAAATGATTTACATAGTCTTTATGTGGAAACAAATGATTTACATGTAAATCTTCCCCTACATGTTTCATATTTAAAAGGAAAAAAAAAAGTTTACAATGGAGAATTCTAGCAGATACCACCTTAACCATAAGGTCAAATTTGATTTTATCAGAAGCAGGTATTAACATCATATACCCCCAAAGTAATGCACTGAGAAGGGTACAGTGTCTCTGTGAAACTCCTCTCAAGAATGAGTAATTTCAGTCTAATCATGAGGAAGTATCACATGTACTCAATGCACATCTTAAAATTGTATTAACCGGTGCTGTTTAGGAATCATGACACAAAAGACAAGGAAAGATTGAGGAAGTGTCACAGGTTGGAGGGAACTCTGGAGACATGACAACTAGAGTAACAAAAACAAAACAATGCATAGATGAAACTGATAAAATCTAAGTTCTTCACTTTGGCTAATAATAAAATAATTGGACTTCCCTGGTGCCTCAGTGGTTAAGAATCTGCCTCAATGCAAGAGATGTGGCTTGAGCTGCAGGTTTGATCCCTGGGTCAGGAAGAGCAGTGATTATAGTAATATAAGTATATGTGGAAAAATAGGGTGCAGGATATATGAAACTTGTCTAAACTATTTTTGCAGGTCTTATAAAGCTAAGTGTTAGTCACTCAGTCATCTCTGACTCTTTAGGGCCCTATGAACTGTAGCTCTCCAGGCTCCTCGGTCTCTGGAACTTTCCAGGCAAGAATCCTGGAGTGGATTGCCATTTCCTTCTCCAGGGGATCTTCCTGACGTAGGGATGGAATCTGGGTCTCATGCATTGCAGGCAGATTGTTTACCATCTTGGCCACCAGGGAAGCTAAAATCAACTCAAAATTAAGCAAAATAATATCAAATATTTAATAGTACCCACTCCTTCCTGCCCTTCCACTCTCCTGGAATCATTGAGAATCATCACATTCTTCCATAAAATGTTTATTAACAAACATTGCTACTAGCAAGTAATTATGTTTGTCCTGTATATGTGTCTTTTAATGAAACCTTGATTTGACATTGGAGTTTCCCTGGTGGCTCAGTGGTAAAGAATCTGCAGGCAATGCAGGTATATGCAGGTTCAATCCCTGGGTCATTATTTATTTACTTGGGGTTTATGTGGGTAATATTATCTTTATAAATGACTTTTTATTGTTGGGTTTTTTTTTTTAGTCACTAAGTTGTGTTCGACTCTTTTGTGACCTCATGGACTGTAGCCCACCATGCTCCACTGTCTATGGGATTTACAGGGAAGAATAGTGGAGTGGGTTGCCATTTCCTTCTCTAGGGATCTTCCTGACCCAGAGATTGAAACTGTGTCTCCTGCACTGCAAGAAGATTCTTTACTACTGAGCCATCAGGAAAGCCTTATAAATGACTTACCTCACAGCTATTGTCGCTGAGTTATTAACTCCCTTTGTCTAAATGTTTTATACAACATTTTTCATTACAAATCTTCTCATAACTTTATATTGTATGAGCACTTTCCCTTCCTTGGGATAGCAATGACCCATGATACATAGATCAATTAAAATAGTATTGAATATTTGTTTGATAACATAAAATTATAACTGGGTAGAATCTGAAACTATATGTTTTTCAACTTTCTGCTTTTCTGTTAGAGAAAGATTCAGCTTAAGAATATGCTTCCTTTGAGTCATGACATGCCTGGAGAGACATTAAAAAAAAAATGTAAGTTTTATAGCAACCCAGTGCTTCCTAACAGACTTTATCCTGGCTTTTTGAAGGTATGTGTTTCAGTTGTTTCTTGATTACCCAATGGTGGCAGGTGGAAGCTTCACAGCTGTTTGATTTGGTGGCTGATGTGTCTATTCTTTGAGAGCACAATTGGCAGCTTGGCAGTCAGCATTCTTCAGTGATCAGTGAGGCTCAAACAGGATCTCTTGTTTTATGCAGCTCTTTCGCGAAGACTTCAATCCATGTGCCAGCTGAAAAATATCATGTATAATGAGCCCTAAAGTTTAAATCCAGTGAAGTCTAATTGCCTCTCTTTGGAATACTGTCACTGCTGACTATAACAACACTTCTGCAGTACCTTACATAAGCTGAATGAATTTGAATTAGACTACCTTAATCACATTGAGAAACCAGAGTGAAGGACATTTGTATTCTGCCAGCAGACATACTACTTGCTACACAAACTTGAATGTCTGTTTCTTTTAGGTTTTTCCTTTTTTTTTTTTTCCTTGGCAAGCCCATGATTTCTGACAGTATCCTAGCATCTCTAGCTATGACAGATCCTGCATTAAGACTGACATGGTATCTGAACAAACCAGAATTACTTGATGTGTATTTAGATCCAACATTGTAGCATATATGCTACAATTTGATTTGACTTTATAGCTGCTTGGTAGCTCCCATCTCTCACCCCTTTTAATACTAAGAACACTAAGAGTAGGACCCAATAGCAAGTTGAGTAGTTTCTTCTAGAGGAGAAAAAGAATGTGATGGGAGCAAGAGAATGAAATAGGTAAAAACCTCCATGTATTAAAACTAAGAACATGGATTTTAGTATCCAGTTCTTCTGTATTTATTATCTATGAGAAAGTCATTTTAAAGTTCTCAGTCTCAGTTTCCTTCTTTGTAAAATGCAAATAAAAGCAACTTTCCTCTTGACCGCACAGGGTTGTGTATTAATGAATTTGGAAGACTTGCTGTGTAAAATGAAAAGTCCAAAACACACTTAAAGCTGATGTAGCTGTTGTCTCACTCTTGAGTTGATTTAGTTCTAGCTCCACCTCTGAAGTTCTCATCTTTGGCAGTTTTCACTAAAAAAGTTTCTGAATGTCCAAAGTTTCTAAAGTGATAATACCATGTGGCAATCACATAAATTCACCTTTCTTTATTTTTTGTTCAGTTGCTAAATTCTGCCTGACTCTGTGCCTCCATGGATGCACATGGAATGCCTCTTTCCCAGCATCAGATGATATTGGAAAAGACTCTAATGCTGGGAAAGATAGAAGGCAAAAGGAGCAGAGGGTGGGCCCTTATACAGAAATTAAATTTATGCATTAGCCTACTGAGCAGAAACAAAACAAAAAATGTTTTCCATCATTTAGAGCTGGATAATTTCTAGATTTTAAAACATTGTAAGTAAAAAGACTGTAGGGTCAATTTTATTTATTTATTTTTATTTAAATTTACTTATTTTAATTGGAGGCTAATTACTTTACAATATTGTATTGGTTTTGCCATACATCAACATGAATCTGCCACGGGTGTACACATGTTCCCAATCCTGAACCCCCCTCCCACCTCCCTCCCCATACCACCCCTCTGGGTCATCCCAGTGCACCAGCCCCAAGCATCCTATATCCTGCACCAAACCTAGACTGGCGATTCATTTCTTATATGATATTATACATGATTATGCCATTCTCCCAAATCATCCCACCCTCTCCCTCTCCCACAGAGTCCAAAAGACTGTTCTATATATCTGTGTCTCTTTTGCTGTCTCACATACAGGGTTATTGTTAGCATCTTTCTAAATTC
>SJYX01005226.1:121310-177712 GCA_006410675.1 Oreotragus oreotragus
TTCTTTAGGTAGATATATTCCTAAGTATTTTATTCTTTTCGTTGCAATGGTGAATGGAATTGTTTCCTTAATTTCTTTTTCTATTTTCTCATTATTAGTGTATAGGAATGCAAGGGATTTCTCTGTGTTGATTTTATATTCTGCAACTTTGCTATATTCATTGATTATCTCTAGTAATTTCCTGGTGGAGTCTTTAGGTTTTCTATGTAGAGGATCATGTCATCTGCAAACAGTGAGAATTTTACTTCTTCTTTTCCAATTTGGATTCCTTTTATTTCTTTTTCTGCTCTGATTGCTGTGGCCAAAACTTCCAGAACTATGTTGAATAGTAGTGGTGAAAGTGGGCACCCTTGTCTTGTTCCTGACTTTAGTGGAAATGCTTTCACTTTTTCACCATTGAGGATAATGTTTGCTGTGGGTTTGTCACTAGCTTACAGTAACATTCATTTTTAAACTGCTTACGTATGGAAAGGAGAGAGTTCAACATTTATATCTTCCTCACTTTAGCAATTTTCTTTCTCTGGCTCTGGACTTAAAAATCACCATTTCTATGAGATTTTCCTTGTGTGTCTTTTTTAAAATTTCAGTCCCTTTCCTCACCCAAGATACTTTTCCCCTCCTCCATTGTTGTCCTCCCAAGCACCCATAATTACCACATTTCAAAGTATTAGTTGCTCATTTGTGACCCCATGGACCCCATGGACTGTAATATCCATAGAATTCTCCAGGCAAGAATACTAGAGTGGGTTGCCATTCCCTTCTCCAGGGGATCTTCTCGACTCAGGGATTGAACCCAGGTCTCCTGCTTTGCACACAGATTCTTTAACATATAAGCCATTAAAGAAGTCCATTATCTCACTTACTATATGTTATATTTGTTTATATTTTTCAATGTCAACTAAAATATAAAGGCCAGGAGGTAATGTAGTTTTGTATACCAATTTTACTGCTATAGTTTTGGTATCTACAACAGTGATTGGCATAGCTTCTAAAAATTATTTTTTATTGTTATATAAATGATAAAACGCTAATAAAACTTGGATTAAATTTCATTTTCTAACTCTCCTTTCCCCCTATCTAAACATTTCAAATGGTATTAGGTGCTATTAGGAAATATAGTGATAAAAATAATCAAATTTTAATTGACCCTTTGGTTTCATTTGGTATTTTTGGTAAAGAGTATTAGTGTATTTATTATATTTGAAAGTGTAATCACTTTGAGTGTTATATTAATTTAGAGGCAAAACTTATAAATCCATTTTTGCTACAAAAGGGTTAGTTAGTAATACTGATGGTCATGGTAAAAGGACCTGGATTTATCTAATTCATTAAGCTCTCCAAACTTTCCCAGAAAAAATGATCTCTTTGTCTTATATTGTTATAACAAAGGAGAAAAGGAAAGATATGTGTCTGAATGCAGAGTTCCAAAGAATAGCAAGAAGAGATAAGAAAGCCTTCTTCAGCAATCAATGCAAANGTGATGGACAGGGAAGCCTGGTGTGCTGTGATTCATGGGGTCGCAAAGAGTCGGACACAACTGAGCGACTGGACTGAACTGAACTGACTTAAAAAAATCTACTCTTGGGGAAAAAAGGGGTGATTGTCTTGAAAAGAGTAGCTTTTGCTTAGGGAACACAGGAAGAAGATGTGTCATGAGCAAAACTCTAAATTTAAGATGAGACTATTATTTGTCCCCAGAAAACTCTACTGTTAAAAACTAAAAAAGGTGGCAGAATTTTTAAAGTTTTTTAAACAGTTATTTTAGAAGATATATCTATAACTTGTTAGATAGCTACTTAAAAAAAATTCTAACCTTGCTATGTGAGAGAAAATATTGCAGAAAAGTTTCAATAATGAAAAATAAAGGCAAAGGCAAACTGCTGCTGCTTCTGTTAAGTCACTTCAGTCATGTCCGACTCTGTGTGACCCCATAGACGGCAGTCCACCAGGCTCCCCGCTCCTTGGGATTCTCCAGGCAAGAACACTGGAGTGGATTACTATTTCCTTCTCCAATGCATGCATGCATGCTAAGTCACTTCAGTTGTGTCTCACTCTGTGCAACCCTATGGACAGCAGCCTACCAGGTTTCTCTGTCCATGGAATTCTCTAGGCAAGAATACTGGAGTGCGTTGCCATTTCCTTCTCAGGCAAAGGCAAGAGAAGTAAAATGTGGTGATCATAAGTAACAGGGTGAGGACAAAATTTCGAATATATTTGAAAATCAGACCTCAAATTGAATTTACAACTGAGTGTATATTGTTGCTTTAATCACACTGGCTTGTAAATAAACTTTTTATTTCTATTTAGTAATTACAGAACAGTCATATAGGATTTGATTGATTTTAGACATTCAAATTTGAAACATTTTTATTAGCCATTCCTGATTACAGTCCCATAAAATTAATAATCTACAGAATTATTTTAGGAAGAAAATAATGAAGTGTGTCTCTTTAACGTGGCCACTATGGTTGACAGTAACTCAGATTTTTAAAAGATTTTGTGCAGATTCAAAGAAGGTTAGACATGAGCTGCCTATATAATATTCACTTATCCCTAGTGAGCAGAAGTAAGGAGTTTATCAGGAATTTTTCATTGTAAAATCCCAAGCTTCATTTGTATAATGAAGGGTAAAATTATAATGGCTGGGTAGACTGTTCAGTTTCATAACAATTCCTTGAGTTTGTCTGAATTTTCTTTGGTAATGGTTTATAATATTAACTAATATTAACTAATGTTTGGGTAATGGAGGTTGGAAAAGATTTTTTTTTACTTTTATTTGGGATTTTTAGTATGTTTGTTGTGAAAATTTTAATTAGTTTCTAAGAGAATACTAATTTTTCTTTCCACATTTTTCCTTGTGTCTCAAGCTATAAAATATATGACAGTCAAATAATTTTAAATTTTTGTTTATTCAAAAATATACATATTTTTAAAGTAATATTTTTATGTTGTGGATTTGAGAAAATATTTACAATAGAAAGATTATTGACCTGTTTTTACTCGGGTNTTTGGGATTTTTAGTATGTTTGTTGTGAAAATTTTAATTAGTTTCTAAGAGAATACTAATTTTTCTTTCCACATTTTTCCTTGTGTCTCAAGCTATAAAATATATGACAGTCAAATAATTTTAAATTTTTGTTTATTCAAAAATATACATATTTTTAAAGTAATATTTTTATGTTGTGGATTTGAGAAAATATTTACAATAGAAAGATTATTGACCTGTTTTTACTCGGGTGCAACAAAGACTTATCTTAATGTGTGGAACAAATTGTCATGAAGCAGATGATGGGATTATTATTAGGATTTATAAGGCTAATGGCTGATTTTTGGTGTTCAGGCACAATTACTGTATTTTATATTGCTTATTATAAATTATATTTATATTTTTAATTAAACTTTTCTCTCATATGCCTTGTACTTTGTTTTGTTCCCTTGACAAGACATTATGAGAAAGCAGTAACTGTGTATTTTAATATACTGATCCTCTTTTACTACAAGCTAAACATTAGAATCCAGGGTGGCATGTTAGGTACCCAAGAAAATCATGTCTTGCTACTCATTACAAACAGTATTCCTAAAGGAAATTGAAACAAATCCATGGAGCAGCTGAATGTTAATTGTAATATTGCTCTGCTGCTCACTTTGTTCAAATGGATTATAAATTATGCATGAGGCAAGCAACATACTAGCAATATTTCTGTTAACTGAGATCATGACCCTTCTTTTAGCTAATCTTTTAATGTGAAGCTAACAATAAAAAGTCCAGTTATTAACTAACAGTCTAAGTAAGCAATTCAGTGTGTGGTATATAATGATTCCCACATTCTATTTTTAAAAATATTTTCAACTATTAATGCTAGTTGTTTAGTAGCTAGTTATGAGAACATGGATTTTTTAAATAAAGCCATAAATATTAAGTATAGGATACATGGGAAATACATAGAGAATAATAGGGAAAACTAAATTTTGGAAACATGTCCTTCTGTCTCTTTTCCCAAAGTAGTATTACATACTTTATGTTTATATACACAAATTAATACTTATAATAATTTTATATGGATAACAATGAATTTGCTTAAAAATGTTGAAAGTAATTCGGTATATCCACCATTATGTTCATGATGTAAATAAGAGGAATAATCTTTCCACCATAAAATTTTCAGAAAATATCAATATTCTGCAAAATAATCATACAGTTTAAAATACCCAGATAAAAATATACATGAACTGAATTTACATGTGTCAAAAAATAGATGCTTAAATTCAGTTACTCATTAAATTAAGACTCCTTGAGCACATACCGTGTGTCAGTGTATCAGAGGCTGAGAAGACATTACAAGAGAATGGTGTGGCTGTTGATTGCGAACGTTAGTATACATGTATATATCATGTGCAATTTCCTGTGCCGAGAAGAATATAGGCATTTAAGATGTTAACACTTTATATGCTAACTATTCCTAATGCTGAAACAAGCGGGAAAAAAATTGCTTCTAAATAATGATTTACTCTCTAAAGCAAGGGTCATCTCTCTTTGCCTGATTCAGTCTCAGAAATGCAATAGATTGTGAATAGTGTAGAATTTTATTTCTAAGTACATTTTTGTCTTCATTGGGAGTTTCTGACAAAAACTAAAAGCTCTCTTAGAAAATAAATGATAACAGGGCCCTATATGTTATCTTCATTAAATAAGTCTTTTTGGTAACTGTCAGTAAAATTAAAATAAGATTCTGAGAAAATGAGTGACAATTATGAATTTGTTCTCAATATAAAAGTAATAGTATTAGTATATATTAAAATATACTCTAGATTAAGAATATAATTTAAGTATTTTAATAAATCAAACATTGTTAGAAAATAGATATTATTGATGTACCCAAACATATAGAGTTCTAAAATAAAAACCTGATGAAGTGTAAACTCAGCTAGCCGAATGTCTATTCTTTCTATATTGCTCACTAGTTTCCTTAATCAAGGATTTTAACTGGCTAAATTCTACTCCTTCTAGATAGAGCTTCTGAATGATATAGATCATTAGTTGTAATTGTTAGTATTTTAATTTTTCTGAGTTGAAATGCCCCATATCAGAAGTCATTTTTTAGGATTCATTATTTAATTGCATGTTTATAGCTTACAGATTTTCTTATAATCTTTTCTACTTAGGAATTACATGCATTTCTAAGTATGATAGAATCTTTTTATCTGTGTTGAAATTTTTGCCTATTATATACCTGCTTGAACTTAAACAAGGTAATAAATGCAAAGTACTTATAATAGTGCCTGGTTCATAAAAGCTGTTCAAGTTATCACACTTTAGTGACAGAGGATAATTCTAGGCAGACCCAATGCCTGTAGGAGAATAGTAAAAGGTGGATGGAGATTCATTTTATATGAGAAATTCTCTGATCACAATAAACCTGACATCTGGAAGCCCAGATTCCTCTCTTAACAACAGAACAGTTGTGAAATAAGTATTGAAATGAAACATGTTTTCCATTTAAATTTTAATCCTTATTCGTATCTCTCTATGCTGAATGACTCTGACATGGCTTTGCAGAAGAGAGATATTCCATCAGTAAAGTACCCCAGTGCACTCTTTTAATTCTGAGATATTTTTGCTGGTTCCTGGTAACTCTCCGTTTCTCTCTGTTAATCTTCTTTGTGATTGTGCAACATGAAGAAACTGGGATATAGATATCAAAGAAACTTCTTCCCTACTAAAATATTTTTAATTATTTTATTCTTCTAAAATGTATTCTAATCTTTATAAAATATTTTAATTGTTAATTCATAGTCATATTAGGATTTGCTAATGAAGTGTCATTATAGTCTACAAAAATGAAGGGCAGACAAGAATTAGGCAAAAGCAATGTTAACATACATATTTCTCACATAAGTAAAATTTAGTTGACAATTTATCAGCTATTTGCATTGAAATAAAACTTGAAAACATTAGCAAAATTCTTTTTTAAGACAGTCTTTGTAATTATGTACATCTTATTTCCAGTGATATATGATAACCAAATAAGCAAGCTAGCAATGTCAAATGTGTCTAGAATTTTCATAATGATACATTATAAGCTATAATTTGCCTAAGCTAGAATCTTTCAGAAAAAATATAACATTATTCTAATATATAATATCTAAAACAGATGTTAATTATACTGTGATTAAATAATCTTAGAAGGCACCAGATTTATCTGAAAAATATTTTAAATGACATATTTGTGTTATAATTTGAAAATATTTTCAAGTTTTACAATTACCTATCTTTAATGACAATGTGTTAGAATGGAAAAATCCCTTAATTGGAAGGAAAGACCTGGAGTCTACTCTGAAGTACTTTTGAAAACAAACCATAAAACTGATGATCTTGAAAGTTCCACCTTCCTAATCCAGTAATCTAACCTTTTTGAACCTCATTTTCATTAGTGGTTAAATGGGAGTACTGACATCTAAAAATGTTTTGAAAGATTAGTGTAAGGCCAAATTCTACTAAATCTTAAANACTTTTGAAAACAAACCATAAAACTGATGATCTTGAAAGTTCCACCTTCCTAATCCAGTAATCTAACCTTTTTGAACCTCATTTTCATTAGTGGTTAAATGGGAGTACTGACATCTAAAAATGTTTTGAAAGATTAGTGTAAGGCCAAATTCTACTAAATCTTAAAAATATATTAAAATATATCTATGTACATACAAGTAATTTTGTCATGATGATAGTAATTAGAGCACAGTATCTTTGTAATAGCCTTATATACCATTTATGAAAATAAAAGTCCATATTTTTTCTTTAAAATAAATGCAAGTAATCAGTGAATTTGATTATATGTTCATGATAAGTGTTTTGATTAGGAAAAGAAGAGAAAAACTTAAACTTCACTTTGATTTACTCTTTATCTTTAGGGGATACTGCTTATAAAAATGTAAGAAGAATGTATAATCGGGGCTTAAATTGAACTGATTATGTAAATATATTGAAAGTGAGTCGGAGGTATAAATCACAGATGTCGACTTGATGGAAAGTTTGTTACAAGCAAAATCTACTGCTCCTAAATCCCAATGCGTTAATTATAAGAAGGCAGCTGGTATACAAATTTATGCTAAGCTAAGAAACAGAGAGATTAATGTTGAATACAGTATGTCAAATAGATATGATACTATCTACTTTTACTCAGTGGGTGGTTTAAGCTATAATTATTACATTACTGTACATGACTGAAACAGATTGTGATTATTAAGTATAATTAATAGTATTATAAGTGAGAGAAATGTATTTGTGTGTATATTGCCTACTTTAGAAGTATACTTAAAAAGTTGAGAGTCTAGAAGAACAAATATGTGAATTATACTCTGAGATATGTGTGAATCATCATATATGTACATATAATATATAAATCATTATACTCTGAGAAAAAAAAGTTATTTTTAACTTTAGAGTATAAATATCTCTAAATACTAAAGCTTTAAAAAATAATAATATAAGATACAGGTCATGATATATTTATTAGACACAGTCCTCAACAATTGATCAAATATTCTTAAACTACAAATTCTGCAGTTGTCTTCATCAGAAATACCACTTGCCCTCTAAAAGTCAGCCTCAGTGTCTTTTTATTAGATCAAAAATCTTTGTTCCTCTTATTATAGATGATCTGTGGATATATGTTGTCATCCATATGAATCTTAATAATACTGGTCACTGTTTTTAGTTGGTCATGTAGAGTGGCACTGAAAAAGACATAGCACTTAGGCCCAAAGATTCCATGGTGACCTTTACATCCTAATTATTCACAATTGCATACAAATTAAAAGTGATTTCATAAAATAAAGTAAATTTTTGGTCTTCAGAGGTCTAATTCTTATGTCCTAATTGATAAAAACGTGCAGGATAATTGCAAACATGCATTTCTCAGTGGAAAGAAAGGACATATGACTAATAATTTTATGAAATAAAAGCTAGTGGTTTTGGATTTTATACTGTAACCTCACTTGCAAACATAAATCTCATCAGTATATAGCCTTTAAGAATTAAAGGCTCCTTTATGTCCTAATTTATCAATTATTTTTTGCACACAATGTATGCTATATATGCATATAGCTGTGGGGTAAATGACAGTGAACAAAACAAACTCCTTACATTCCAGAAATTTATAATCTAGTGGAGTTATCAAGTCAGTCGAAATGTTTATCTTCTGTTAAGTCACTTCAGTCATGTCCGACTCTGTGTGACCCCATAGACGGCAGTCCACCAGGCTCCCCGCTCCTTGGGATTCTCCAGGCAAGAACACTGGAGTGGATTACTATTTCCTTCTCCAATGCATGCATGCATGCTAAGTCACTTCAGTTGTGTCTCACTCTGTGCAACCCTATGGACAGCAGCCTACCAGGTTTCTCTGTCCATGGAATTCTCTAGGCAAGAATACTGGAGTGCGTTGCCATTTCCTTCTCAGGCAAAGGCAAGAGAAGTAAAATGTGGTGATCATAAGTAACAGGGTGAGGACAAAATTTCGAATATATTTGAAAATCAGACCTCAAATTGAATTTACAACTGAGTGTATATTGTTGCTTTAATCACACTGGCTTGTAAATAAACTTTTTATTTCTATTTAGTAATTACAGAACAGTCATATAGGATTTGATTGATTTTAGACATTCAAATTTGAAACATTTTTATTAGCCATTCCTGATTACAGTCCCATAAAATTAATAATCTACAGAATTATTTTAGGAAGAAAATAATGAAGTGTGTCTCTTTAACGTGGCCACTATGGTTGACAGTAACTCAGATTTTTAAAAGATTTTGTGCAGATTCAAAGAAGGTTAGACATGAGCTGCCTATATAATATTCACTTATCCCTAGTGAGCAGAAGTAAGGAGTTTATCAGGAATTTTTCATTGTAAAATCCCAAGCTTCATTTGTATAATGAAGGGTAAAATTATAATGGCTGGGTAGACTGTTCAGTTTCATAACAATTCCTTGAGTTTGTCTGAATTTTCTTTGGTAATGGTTTATAATATTAACTAATATTAACTAATGTTTGGGTAATGGAGGTTGGAAAAGATTTTTTTTTACTTTTATTTGGGATTTTTAGTATGTTTGTTGTGAAAATTTTAATAGGTTTCTAAGAGAATACTAATTTTTCTTTCCACATTTTTCCTTGTGTCTCAAGCTATAAAATATATGACAGTCAAATAATTTTAAATTTTTGTTTATTCAAAAATATACATATTTTTAAAGTAATATTTTTATGTTGTGGATTTGAGAAAATATTTACAATAGAAAGATTATTGACCTGTTTTTACTCGGGTGCAACAAAGACTTATCTTAATGTGTGGAACAAATTGTCATGAAGCAGATGATGGGATTATTATTAGGATTTATAAGGCTAATGGCTGATTTTTGGTGTTCAGGCACAATTACTGTATTTTATATTGCTTATTATAAATTATATTTATATTTTTAATTAAACTTTTCTCTCATATGCCTTGTACTTTGTTTTGTTCCCTTGACAAGACATTATGAGAAAGCAGTAACTGTGTATTTTAATATACTGATCCTCTTTTACTACAAGCTAAACATTAGAATCCAGGGTGGCATGTTAGGTACCCAAGAAAATCATGTCTTGCTACTCATTACAAACAGTATTCCTAAAGGAAATTGAAACAAATCCATGGAGCAGCTGAATGTTAATTGTAATATTGCTCTGCTGCTCACTTTGTTCAAATGGATTATAAATTATGCATGAGGCAAGCAACATACTAGCAATATTTCTGTTAACTGAGATCATGACCCTTCTTTTAGCTAATCTTTTAATGTGAAGCTAACAATAAAAAGTCCAGTTATTAACTAACAGTCTAAGTAAGCAATTCAGTGTGTGGTATATAATGATTCCCACATTCTATTTTTAAAAATATTTTCAACTATTAATGCTAGTTGTTTAGTAGCTAGTTATGAGAACATGGATTTTTTAAATAAAGCCATAAATATTAAGTATAGGATACATGGGAAATACATAGAGAATAATAGGGAAAACTAAATTTTGGAAACATGTCCTTCTGTCTCTTTTCCCAAAGTAGTATTACATACTTTATGTTTATATACACAAATTAATACTTATAATAATTTTATATGGATAACAATGAATTTGCTTAAAAATGTTGAAAGTAATTCGGTATATCCACCATTATGTTCATGATGTAAATAAGAGGAATAATCTTTCCACCATAAAATTTTCAGAAAATATCAATATTCTGCAAAATAATCATACAGTTTAAAATACCCAGATAAAAATATACATGAACTGAATTTACATGTGTCAAAAAATAGATGCTTAAATTCAGTTACTCATTAAATTAAGACTCCTTGAGCACATACCGTGTGTCAGTGTATCAGAGGCTGAGAAGACATTACAAGAGAATGGTGTGGCTGTTGATTGCGAACGTTAGTATACATGTATATATCATGTGCAATTTCCTGTGCCGAGAAGAATATAGGCATTTAAGATGTTAACACTTTATATGCTAACTATTCCTAATGCTGAAACAAGCGGGAAAAAAATTGCTTCTAAATAATGATTTACTCTCTAAAGCAAGGGTCATCTCTCTTTGCCTGATTCAGTCTCAGAAATGCAATAGATTGTGAATAGTGTAGAATTTTATTTCTAAGTACATTTTTGTCTTCATTGGGAGTTTCTGACAAAAACTAAAAGCTCTCTTAGAAAATAAATGATAACAGGGCCCTATATGTTATCTTCATTAAATAAGTCTTTTTGGTAACTGTCAGTAAAATTAAAATAAGATTCTGAGAAAATGAGTGACAATTATGAATTTGTTCTCAATATAAAAGTAATAGTATTAGTATATATTAAAATATACTCTAGATTAAGAATATAATTTAAGTATTTTAATAAATCAAACATTGTTAGAAAATAGATATTATTGATGTACCCAAACATATAGAGTTCTAAAATAAAAACCTGATGAAGTGTAAACTCAGCTAGCCGAATGTCTATTCTTTCTATATTGCTCACTAGTTTCCTTAATCAAGGATTTTAACTGGCTAAATTCTACTCCTTCTAGATAGAGCTTCTGAATGATATAGATCATTAGTTGTAATTGTTAGTATTTTAATTTTTCTGAGTTGAAATGCCCCATATCAGAAGTCATTTTTTAGGATTCATTATTTAATTGCATGTTTATAGCTTACAGATTTTCTTATAATCTTTTCTACTTAGGAATTACATGCATTTCTAAGTATGATAGAATCTTTTTATCTGTGTTGAAATTTTTGCCTATTATATACCTGCTTGAACTTAAACAAGGTAATAAATGCAAAGTACTTATAATAGTGCCTGGTTCATAAAAGCTGTTCAAGTTATCACACTTTAGTGACAGAGGATAATTCTAGGCAGACCCAATGCCTGTAGGAGAATAGTAAAAGGTGGATGGAGATTCATTTTATATGAGAAATTCTCTGATCACAATAAACCTGACATCTGGAAGCCCAGATTCCTCTCTTAACAACAGAACAGTTGTGAAATAAGTATTGAAATGAAACATGTTTTCCATTTAAATTTTAATCCTTATTCGTATCTCTCTATGCTGAATGACTCTGACATGGCTTTGCAGAAGAGAGATATTCCATCAGTAAAGTACCCCAGTGCACTCTTTTAATTCTGAGATATTTTTGCTGGTTCCTGGTAACTCTCCGTTTCTCTCTGTTAATCTTCTTTGTGATTGTGCAACATGAAGAAACTGGGATATAGATATCAAAGAAACTTCTTCCCTACTAAAATATTTTTAATTATTTTATTCTTCTAAAATGTATTCTAATCTTTATAAAATATTTTAATTGTTAATTCATAGTCATATTAGGATTTGCTAATGAAGTGTCATTATAGTCTACAAAAATGAAGGGCAGACAAGAATTAGGCAAAAGCAATGTTAACATACATATTTCTCACATAAGTAAAATTTAGTTGACAATTTATCAGCTATTTGCATTGAAATAAAACTTGAAAACATTAGCAAAATTCTTTTTTAAGACAGTCTTTGTAATTATGTACATCTTATTTCCAGTGATATATGATAACCAAATAAGCAAGCTAGCAATGTCAAATGTGTCTAGAATTTTCATAATGATACATTATAAGCTATAATTTGCCTAAGCTAGAATCTTTCAGAAAAAATATAACATTATTCTAATATATAATATCTAAAACAGATGTTAATTATACTGTGATTAAATAATCTTAGAAGGCACCAGATTTATCTGAAAAATATTTTAAATGACATATTTGTGTTATAATTTGAAAATATTTTCAAGTTTTACAATTACCTATCTTTAATGACAATGTGTTAGAATGGAAAAATCCCTTAATTGGAAGGAAAGACCTGGAGTCTACTCTGAAGTACTTTTGAAAACAAACCATAAAACTGATGATCTTGAAAGTTCCACCTTCCTAATCCAGTAATCTAACCTTTTTGAACCTCATTTTCATTAGTGGTTAAATGGGAGTACTGACATCTAAAAATGTTTTGAAAGATTAGTGTAAGGCCAAATTCTACTAAATCTTAAAAATATATTAAAATATATCTATGTACATACAAGTAATTTTGTCATGATGATAGTAATTAGAGCACAGTATCTTTGTAATAGCCTTATATACCATTTATGAAAATAAAAGTCCATATTTTTTCTTTAAAATAAATGCAAGTAATCAGTGAATTTGATTATATGTTCATGATAAGTGTTTTGATTAGGAAAAGAAGAGAAAAACTTAAACTTCACTTTGATTTACTCTTTATCTTTAGGGGATACTGCTTATAAAAATGTAAGAAGAATGTATAATCGGGGCTTAAATTGAACTGATTATGTAAATATATTGAAAGTGAGTCGGAGGTATAAATCACAGATGTCGACTTGATGGAAAGTTTGTTACAAGCAAAATCTACTGCTCCTAAATCCCAATGCGTTAATTATAAGAAGGCAGCTGGTATACAAATTTATGCTAAGCTAAGAAACAGAGAGATTAATGTTGAATACAGTATGTCAAATAGATATGATACTATCTACTTTTACTCAGTGGGTGGTTTAAGCTATAATTATTACATTACTGTACATGACTGAAACAGATTGTGATTATTAAGTATAATTAATAGTATTATAAGTGAGAGAAGTGTATTTGTGTGTATATTGCCTACTTTAGAAGTATACTTAAAAAGTTGAGAGTCTAGAAGAACAAATATGTGAATTATACTCTGAGATATGTGTGAATCATCATATATGTACATATAATATATAAATCATTATACTCTGAGAAAAAAAAGTTATTTTTAACTTTAGAGTATAAATATCTCTAAATACTAAAGCTTTAAAAAATAATAATATAAGATACAGGTCATGATATATTTATTAGACACAGTCCTCAACAATTGATCAAATATTCTTAAACTACAAATTCTGCAGTTGTCTTCATCAGAAATACCACTTGCCCTCTAAAAGTCAGCCTCAGTGTCTTTTTATTGGATCAAAAATCTTTGTTCCTCTTATTATAGATGATCTGTGGATATATGTTGTCATCCATATGAATCTTAATAATACTGGTCACTGTTTTTAGTTGGTCATGTAGAGTGGCACTGAAAAAGACATAGCACTTAGGCCCAAAGATTCCATGGTGACCTTTACATCCTAATTATTCACAATTGCATACAAATTAAAAGTGATTTCATAAAATAAAGTAAATTTTTGGTCTTCAGAGGTCTAATTCTTATGTCCTAATTGATAAAAACGTGCAGGATAATTGCAAACATGCATTTCTCAGTGGAAAGAAAGGACATATGACTAATAATTTTATGAAATAAAAGCTAGTGGTTTTGGATTTTATACTGTAACCTCACTTGCAAACATAAATCTCATCAGTATATAGCCTTTAAGAATTAAAGGCTCCTTTATGTCCTAATTTATCAATTATTTTTTGCACACAATGTATGCTATATATGCATATAGCTGTGGGGTAAATGACAGTGAACAAAACAAACTCCTTACATTCCAGAAATTTATAATCTAGTGGAGTTATCAAGTCAGTCGAAATGTTTAGAGTCAATAAATATTATATACAAAGCTAATGGTTAAGTTTATTGACTATGCCAAAGCCGTTGACTGTGTGGATCACAACAAACTGTGGAAAATTCTTCAGGAGATGGGAATAGCAGACCACCTGACCTGCCTCTTGAGAGATCTGAATGCAGGTCAGGAAGCAACAGTTAGAACTGGACATGGAACAACAGACTGCTTCCAAATCAGGAAAGGAGTACATCAAGGCTGTACATTGTCACCCTGCTTATTTAACATATATGCAGAATACATCATGCGAAATGCCAGACTGGATGAAGCACAAGCTGGAATCAAGATTGCTGAGAGAAATATCAGTAACATCAGATATGAAGATGACACCACCCATATGGCAGAAAGCAAAGGGGAACTAAAGAGTCTCTTGATGAAAGTGAAAGACGAGAGTGAAGAAGTTGGTTTAAAAGCTTAACATTCAAAAACCAAATATCATGGCATCTGGTTGCATCACCTCATGGCAAGTAAATGGGGAAACAATGGAAACAGTGACAGACTTTCTTGGGCTCCAAAATTACTGTAGATCGTGACTGCAGTAATGAAATTAAAAGATGCTTGTTCCATGGGAGAAAAGCTATGATCAACCTAGACAGCATATTAAAAAGCAGACATTACTTTGCTGACAAAGGTCTTTATAGTCAAAGCTATGGTCTTTCCAGTAGTTGTGTACATTTCTTGGGCTCCAAAATTACTGTAGATCGTGACTGCAGTAATGAAATTAAAAGATGCTTGTTCCATGGGAGAAAAGCTATGATCAACCTAGACAGCATATTAAAAAGCAGACATTACTTTGCTGACAAAGGTCTTTATAGTCAAAGCTATGGTCTTTCCAGTAGTCGTGTACAAATGTGAGAGTTGGACCATAAAGAAAGCTGAGCACCGAAGAATTGATGCTTTTGAACTGTGGTGTTGGAGAAGACTCTTGAGAGTCCCTTGGACTGCAAGGAGATCAAACCAGTCAATGGTAAATGAAATCGGTCTTGAATATTCATTGGAAGGACTGATGCTGATGCTGAAGTGTCAGTACTTTGGCTGCCTGATGCAAAGAACTGACTCCTTGTAAAAGACCCTGATGCTGGGAAAGATTTAAGGCAGGAGGAGAAGGGGACGACAGAGAATGAGATGGTTGGATGGCATTACCGACTCAATGGACATGGGTTTGGGTGAATTCCAGGAGTTGTTGATGGACAGGCAGGCCTGCTGTGCTGCGGTCCATGGGGTCTCAAAGAGTCAGACACGACTGAGCGACTGAACTCAACTGATTCATGAAGTTAATCATAATGAATTAGGAGAAAGCTTCCATTCACACTCAAGTGGTTAATGATTGAGGATCTAGCACAGTTGTTAGCATTTGATGAGAAAAATGACAGAAAAAGTGGGATGGACTGTATTAAAAATGGAATCACTTGAATATCAACATTTTTATAACCCCTTGGGAACATAAGAATCTTTAGGATATTTTTAAAAGCCATGTATTATAAAAATCAAGTCTGATAATATAAAATGTGTGATGTACTTTTATTCGAAAAATTGTGACAAAAATCAACACTAACATTTGAGAGGTTGTGTGCTTACCTTTACTGTAATAGATTGTGGTTACCTCTTGGTGTATATACAGTTTTATTTTAAGGCTCCTTTAACATTTTTTGATACTGTCTTATTTTCTTTCTCATTTATTTCTTCATTTCTATCTTCTCATTTATTTCGTCATTTCTATCTTCTCATTTATTTCTTCATTTCTATCTTATCTCTGTGAGTAGAACTTAAGTTTCATGAAGGCAATACATTTCTTAGGTTTAATCATTCAGTTCAGTTCAGTTCAGTCACTCGGTCGTATCCAACTCTTTGCGACCCCATGAATCATAGCTCGCCAGGCCTCCCTATCCATCCCCAACTTCCAGAGTTCATTCAGACTCACGTCCATCAAGTCAGTGATGCCATCCAGCCGTCTCATCCTCTGTCATCCCCTTCTCCTGCCCCCAATTTCTCCCAGCATCAAAGTCTTTTCCAATGAGTCAACTCTTCACATGAGGTGGCCAAAGTACTGGAGTTTCAGTTTTAGTATCATTCCTTCCAAAGAAATGCTAGGGCTGATCGCCTTCAGAATGGACTGGTTGGATCTCTATGCAGTCCAAGGGACTCTCAAGAGTCTTCTCCAACACCACAGTTCAAAAGCATCAATTCTTCAGCGCTCAGCCTTCTTCACAGTCCAACTCTCACATCCATACATGACCACAGGAAAAACCATAGCCTTGACTAGATGGACCTTAGTCGGCAAAGTAATGTCTCTGCTTTTGAATATGCTATCTAGGTTGGTCATAACTTTTCTTCCAAGGAGTAAGCGTCTTTTAATTTCATGGCTTCATTCACCATCTGCAGTGATTTTGAAGCCCCCCAAAATAAAGCCTGACACTGTTACCACTGTGTCCCCATCTATTTCCCATGAAGTGATGGGACCAGATGCCATGATCTTCATTTTCTGTATGTTGAGCTTTATATGCTTATTGTCTAAAAGTGTGCCTGACTATGGAAGATACTTAATGAATGCTTAATTTTTATTTTTGAAAGTATCACATAATATAAATGAAATGCATATGAATATGTGAAAGACATTAAAATAGTCAATTGTGAAAAATGCTATTGAGAAATGAAATACAATGAGGACTAAAAAGTCCCCCCGATTTTGCTTACCCAGGCATGAGGAGCATCATTAGTAATGGCAGGAGGACCAGCTTCCAAGGATTAATGGAAGAAGGGAAGGTAATCCTCGAGTAGGTTAAGGTTAATGATGAATGGAAAGGGGGAAATGGCTGCACATATGCAGATTTCTTTCTATCTAATTTTAGCTGTGAGCAGGGCGAGAAAAAGTGTTATAATATTTTAGTGTTGGCATTTCACCTGCTTTTGTTTTCTTCTTCATTGCAACTGTCTTTTAACTTTGATCATACCATTTCTACCTTTAAAAAATTATAGACTTTTATTTTATGAAAAACTTCTCTTCCATATCTTAGTTCGTCAATGCATAGCCTGTAATTTAATGTTTTAAATCTAATAAATTCTACACTTGCATTAATTTTTCTATTTATTCTCTTAGGATTGATAGCTCTTTATTTCAATCAATCTATTTACTCATTTTACCCTTATTTCCTCACAGCCCCTGTTTTTAAAACATTTTTCAGTAGTGTTGAAATTCTCTTTACTTAATTTTCTTTTCTTAATGGAGGGGCTGTTTTTCCAGTCATCTCTTTATGCTCTTTTGCATGCTGTGTTCCTTTCCTTCTTCTTTACTTTTTTCGAAGTTTATGAGAATTGTTATTCTTCTTTTCCTATTTATTAATCTTTGAATGTATTGCATAGTTTGATGTCAAAATAGTATTTATCACATCACATTGACTCACCCTGTTAGGCATATACAATTTCTTATTTCATTCTCCTCTTAATGCTTAACAGAGTGAATGATATAAGGTTGAAGTCATGCCCAGTTAGAATGCAGATTAAGCTGTCTCTTATACACATCTAGATNATTTTAATATATGATCTTCAGCTTTGGCTTATTTTATGTTTGCAAAAATAAATGAGATTTGCTTTTAGTTTACATTTCTCTGCATCTGTCTCTTATACACATCTAGATGTGTATAAGAGACAGGTTGAAGTCATGCCCAGTTAGAATGCAGATTAAGTTTTGATTTCTCTTTTGGGTTCCCTTAATTTTCTTCAGTGAGTTTCAAAGAGAGGTTATTATAGATATTTCTTTTGTCTTCACGTTTTCCAGAAAAATATGTGTTTCTATTTAAACGGTTGAAATCTGAAAGCTAATCAGTGTTGTCCCTATGATAGACTAGTAGCCATAGAATTGTTGTTCTACCCTCTGTGTAAATGCCTGGATGAGGGTTTGGAATATCATAACTAGATACTAATTTGGATGTTGAAAAATCTGTGCAGTAGACTCTTAGCATTCTAAAAAGTCTAAGATACTGAGTATTCTATTTATTCCGTTTATTTTAGCCTACTCAACACTCTGTAAGTAAAATCACAACCAGAAAATTTTGCTTCTAATTGTGTCTTTTGTAAAGTTCTTTATTGGTTTTGAACTGTTTAAGAATCCTTTATCATTTTGATGGATCTTTTAAAAACTCTTTGTTCTGTATTTTTTTAAATAAAAATTATGTTTTCTAAGACATAGAATGTGATTTATATATTAGCTTCAGAATTTCATTTTATGATTTCTTTGGAAATTTTATGCCAATATTTTGCTAAGTTTTCTTATTCCATGGCAGTTTTCATAAGGGAAGTATAGCATTTTGATCTATAGACAACAGAGTAATTTCTGAAATTTTCTTCAACCTGGATAACTGCATATTTATTTGAAAGATATTATGGAAACTTGGTGAATGAATTTTGATATGTTATAGAATTATCTCTAGATAAAATGAAATGTGCTAATGGAAAGCACACAAATACAACTAAACTGGTTTTCGAGTTCACATATCTTTAGAGGAATTAAATCTACTCTGGTATGTGAGTTCGAGAGAAATGTTCTACTTTCAAGTTGAATTTTGGTTTTTCTGAAATATTCTATCTTCATTATCTATGTTAATCTTTTGGTATTCTGCTTTCTTTGAATTTTTCTTAAGAACCAAAACTACACACAAAGCTGACTGAATTTAATGTGGCCACACATGTCACATGACAAATAATGTCAAATTTTCATGTAGACCAATATGAATCACTTGAATGAATTGTCAGTATTGTAGGGCACTATAACAATTTATTTTAGATGACCATAAATAATGAAATAATTATAATAAAATGTTAACTACTAAATTATTTGTAATATATCTTTCTTTACTCAAATTTAATTGCTTGAAACATGCTATAACACATTTCATTTAAATTGTTTAAGAATCCTTTATCATTTTGATGGATCTTTTAAAAACTCTTTGTTCTGTATTTTTTTAAATAAAAATTATGTTTTCTAAGACATAGAATGTGATTTATATATTAGCTTCAGAATTTCATTTTATGATTTCTTTGGAAATTTTATGCCAATATTTTGCTAAGTTTTCTTATTCCATGGCAGTTTTCATAAGGGAAGTATAGCATTTTAATCTATAGACAACAGAGTAATTTCTGAAATTTTCTTCAACCTGGATAACTGCATATTTATTTGAAAGATATTATGGAAACTTGGTGAATGAATTTTGATATGTTATAGAATTATCTCTAGATAAAATGAAATGTGCTAATGGAAAGCACACAAATACAACTAAACTGGTTTTCGAGTTCACATATCTTTAGAGGAATTAAATCTACTCTGGTATGTGAGTTCGAGAGAAATGTTCTACTTTCAAGTTGAATTTTGGTTTTTCTGAAATATTCTATCTTCATTATCTATGTTAATCTTTTGGTATTCTGCTTTCTTTGAATTTTTCTTAAGAACCAAAACTACACACAAAGCTGACTGAATGTAATGTGGCCACACATGTCACATGACAAATAATGTCAAATTTTCATGTAGACCAATATGAATCACTTGAATGAATTGTCAGTATTGTAGGGCACTATAACAATTTATTTTAGATGACCATAAATAATGAAATAATTATAATAAAATGTTAACTACTAAATTATTTGTAATATATCTTTCTTTACTCAAATTTAATTGCTTGAAACATGCTATAACACATTTCATTTAAATGTTTTCCTCAGAGTGTCTTTTTGAAATTGTTTTAAATACATTTTTATTATACTGATTTTCTTAATAAAAAATTAATTTTTGTATTTTGTCTTTTTAAAAATTATTTTCTTTCATTTTTTATGTTATGAGAATATGATAACACATTTACAGTAGACTGGCAAAATACAAAACAAAGTTACATATAGTTACATTATATATTACAGTTATTTTTAAGTTGATAAATTAAGATTTTTACTTGGAGTTTCTATATTGAACTCTCAAAAATTAATAGAATGAATAGAAAAGTAGAAGGATATAGTAGACCTGAAAAGCACTATGAATCAATTCAAAACAATTAAGATTTATATGATTTTCACACAGCAGCAGAATACAAATTCTGTTCAAATTCCCATAGACTATAAACCAGGAGATACTGGAACTTATCTAGGGACATAAAACAAGCTGCAAAAATTTCATGATCTAAAGGTTTTGAAATCATATGGAAGCTATTCTCTTATCACTGTAGAAACAATTTAGTTTTGATATGTGAGGTATGCATTCAATTTGAGTTTTTTAGAGTGTCATCAGGGGCTTCCCAGCTGGCACTAATGGTAAAGAACCAGCCTGCCAATGCAGGAGATAGAGGAGACTTGGGTTCGATCCCTGGGTCGGAAAATCCCCTGGAAGAGGGCACGGCAACCCACTCCAGTATTCTTGGCTGGAGAATCCCATGGACAGAGGAGCCTAATGGGATATAGTCCATGGCGTGGCAGAGAATTGGACATGACTGAAGCAACTTAGCACACAGCACACACGGAGTGTCATCAGTGTATTTGTGTGTGTGTGTGTATGTATTTAAGAGAACTCTAACCATGTAAGCACTGAAGAAAAAGGGAAAGAAAAAATCTGATTCTGAACATTTCATGTTTTTCCAAGCATTGGGTTAGTTCAAAAGAAGGTTGTTAACTCTTTGTAGCGCAGTTAGCCCATCCTCCTATTTAGCCTTGCCAAATGAAAGTAGCTTACAGATTATAGTTACTGGTACTTCCCTGAAGCCTTCACATACCCCTGTCAGCCCCTGGTACTCCATCCTGCTTTAAAAATGGGTTTACTAGACATCCTAAGTTAAAATAATTCAATATTTGTGGACCACAGTTTGGGGCCATTAATTTTAAATTACTGAAAGGTGAAGTCCCACTCCTGTTACATGAATCTTAAAAATTTAATAGCACAAACATTTAATTTTAAGATGTTCTGGATTTTATAAAAGTTGCAATGTCAATGACTTCAAAAGTATTGGAAAACAGGTTCATTGTGTATGAAGTGCTAAAGCTAAACAGCAGTTTCACACTTTTTTTCTCTCTAAACTTATTCTAACACTTTCTAAATAAGGATTGAGAAAACCAGTTAATTACGCTATTCTAATTAAAGTAATGAATCCTGTAATTTAAAATTTATGTTGAACATCTTGCATTTACCAGCATGCAGCAAGAATTTTCATATTTTATATTTCATAAAGTTTTGTTACTGGATATATTTTCACTTGTATGTTTATTTTGACATGGGACACAGACTAAAAGACTCACAATACAAATCATTCTTTGTATCTGCCTGGACTATGGCTTCCTCAGTATTTAACTGCTGCTGTTTTGTGTGCTATTTTTGATCACATTTTTCCTGTCAAATAATTACTTTCTAGTTTTCATTTTGAAGCTAAAATTGACCATACAATATTTTTAGAATCCCTTTGGTTAAAAAAATTTCATTTTTGGTTATGTCTCTGACTAATGATGACTTATTTTTCCACATATCACAAATGCTTCTATAATGACGTCAATACAAAAGTAATTTAGTTAAAATTGTGAAGAACTTTGTTTTTGAGTGCCTATTATGTTTTAGGCAGTGTGCTAAGTAAGACTTTTGTATGGGCTATTTCATTGAATTTTCACAATTATCAGATTTGAAAACTGAGGTTTGGAGAAAATGGAAAGCTGGTACAAAATCATATAAATATTAAAAATTAAGCCAGATTACAAACCAAGACAGTGCCAAACTACAGCTAGCATAATTAACAACTGAGCTGTACTGCTATACTATCTGGTGACACTTTAATATTTCAAAAACTCCAAAAATTTATAAGTACAGAAACTACAGAATGACTGACACTCATGCCCTTCATCTTCAATAGATATTGATACTTTACCTCTCATGTTTTAATTCATCTCTCTCATCTTTCCTTGACGGCCCTTCTCATTTTGAGGATGAATACTAAAGATTTAGTCTCCCTCAGTAGTTCTCAACTGGAGGCAATTTTGCTGCCCGGGGACTTTTGATCATTTATGGTGACAATTTTGACTTTGGGGATTGGGAGTTGGGATGTTACTGTCGTCTTACATGTAGAGGAAATTGTTGCTGATGTTCAGTTGCTAAGTGATGTGTAACTCTTGGAGACACTGTGGGCTATAGCACCCCAGGCTCCTCTGTCCCCCACTGTCTCCTGGAGTTGTTCATATTCATGTCAGTTGAGTGGATGATGCTGTTTAGATCATCCCATCCTCTGCCGTCCCATTCTCCTTTTGCCTTTGATCTTCCCTGGCACTGGGTATTCTCTAAGGAGTCAGCTCTTCACATCAGGTGGCCAAAATACTGGAGCTTCAGCTTCAGCATATGTCTTTCCAATGAATATTCAGGGTTGATTTCCTTTAGGATTGATTGCTTTGATCTCCTTGCAGTCCAAAGGACTCAAGAGTCTTCTCCAGCACCATAGGATGTGCTGCCAAATATCCTACAATGCACAGAATAGTGTTCACAGCATAGATCCTGGTCTACCTCATTTTTCCCATTCTCTTTCTCTCCAGAAGGTCAGGAAGTTAGTGTAATCATCTTTCTACAAGTTTTCATACTTTTATTACTAGTGTTTACAGATGATGCAACCAAGATATTCCCTTGAGTATCAAGGCTGTGGTAAATGTGGTTCCTGTGTTTCTACCTTGAGAAAGACAGAAATCTAAAAATTAAAATTATTAATGGAAAAAACAATAAGTGTAATCCTATCCATTTATATTTTACATTAATCATGGTGATGTTTTTAGAGAACAGGAAGGTTTTTAATTCAAACCATTTGCTGCTATAATTTTATTTGCTATAGAGTTATAGTATATTTTAATACCTCACATGTGAATTCCCCCTTTCTTATTCTTACATCACTAGCTTTCTTTTTACTGTTCCCTGAGCTTTACCTAGAGCTTTTCATGTTTCATAAAAAGTTTACCTGGGGTTTTAACTGAATGTGTTCTGCATCTATAGCTTAATGCTTTGTTGTCTTTAATGGTCTTTCTTCCAAGGAAAATTATTTCCTGAGAAAAGAAAATCCTCTTTTGTCCTTAATCATATTTTGTAAATTTCTCCAATTATTTTGTTAAATTTTCCCCATGTACCTTACAGTTTTATTCCTTTTGTAAATGCTACCTTTTTAAAGATATTTTTCTGGTATTTTGTTGCTTTTCTGATATTTTGTTATGAAAATGAACTTCCTAAACATACTTTCAGAGAAGGCAATGGCACCCAACTCCAGTACTCTTGCTTGGAAAATCCCATGGATGGAGGAGCCTGAAATGCTGCAGTCCATGGGATCGCTGAGGGTCGGACACGACTGAGCGACTTCACTTTCATGCATTGGAGAAGGAAATGGCAACCCACTCCAGTGTTCTTGCCTGGAGAATCCCAGGAACAGGGGAGCCTGGTAGGCTGCCGTCTATGGGGTCGCACAGAGTCGGACACGACTGAAGTGACTTAGCAGTAGCAGTAAACATACTTTAGAACAGTTTAAATTTTCTGTGTGGGAAACCACATTATCTGTGAGTTGTTTCTTCCTTTTTTATCTTTATATCTCTTTCCCTGCTTTGTAATCAAGAACATTGTTGAAAAAAAAGAATGAATAGTGTACCTCCTTATTATTTCCCTGTCTTTAAGATGGCCTTTTTCAGTTTTATCAGAAGTGTCATATCACTAAAATTTTCAATAATTTTTACTAGGTTCAAGAACTTGTCTTCTATGTCCATTTCATAAATGTATACTGACTTTTTCCAAATAGGTTTCCTATATTTACTGGCAAGAAAATATATTGTTTTCTTTAATCTATTACTTCGAGGAATTAAATGTATATGTAGAATAATGTTGAACTATTTTTGAATTGCTGGGGTAAGTCCTGTTTGGTCATAAAGCATTGTTTATATAAGCATGTATATACACATACAGTCACTTCTGAACATGTTTTCCTTATTTTTTTAATAATATTCTACTTTCAGAGAAATTTGTTTTATTTCTATTTGTAAACCTTATGTGGTCTGTTGTATAATAATTCTCCTAGGGTAGATTTGCTTCTGCCGGGTATCCTAGAAAAATTTCTAGTTCAGAATCAAGTTTTATATTATGTTTTTGGCATATTGATTTTCATATAAGAAAATTAGTCTCCAAGACAAGTATTGACCAATTTCTACGAGTCTTTCCCCTCTGCCCCATTCAGAGCCCAGGTAAAGAAGTTTGTTTGCTTATGGTTCCACTGAACCAGTAAGCTGGTTTTCCTAGATCAGTTTAATGAGGATACCATCATAAGTAGGGATTTATTTCAACTCCCACCCTTGTATAGTCCTAACACCTTATTTCCTATCCTGACGTGGATACTAAATTTCAAGGATCCTGTTAGTCACTGATTGTTTCCCTTTTGTCCTCCTCACCCACCCCAGAACATCAGCTCGCCATTTAATTGCTCTTGCTTTCAATTTGTTTGCTCCTGGGCACTTGGGATTTCTATCTTGCCCTAAATTATGTGTGTTTAAAGTGAAGTGAAGTGAAGTCACTCAGTCGTGTCCGACTGTTTGTGACCCCATGGACTGTAGCCCACCAGGCTCCTCCGTCCGTGGAATTCTTCAGGCAAGAATACTGGAGTGGATTGCCATTTCCTTCTCCAGGGGATCTTCCCGACCCAGGGATCAAACCCAGGTCTTGCACATTGCAGGCAGACACTTTAACCTCTGAGCTACCACAGGAACTTGTTAGCTAAATTTCATATGTTTATAGTGAGAGAACTTCTGGACTTGTTTTGTTCATTCGCTTTCTGCAACAGAAACACAATGAAAAGAAAATCAGAATTACTCTTTTGATCATGTATAATCAGCAGTATATAAAAACACATATTTTAANTATTGGAGTTTCAGCTTCAGCATCAGTCCTTCCAAAGAACACCCAGGACTGATCTACTTTGGAATGGACTGGTTGGATCTCCTTGCAGTCCAAGGGACTCTCAACAGTCTTCTCCAACACCACAGTTCAAAAGCATCAGTTCTTCAGTGCTCAGCTTTCTTCACAGTCCAACTCTCACATCCATACATGACCACTGGAAAAACCATAGCCTTGCTGGATGGCATCATGGACTCGATGGACGTGAGTCTGAGTGAACTCCGAGAGATGGTGATAAACAGGGAGGCCTGGCGTGTTGCGATTCATGGGGTCGCAAAGAGTCGGACACGACTGAGTGACTGAGCTGAACTGAACTGACTAGATGGATTTTTGTTGGCAAAGTAATGTCTCTGCTTTTTAATATGTTGTCTAGGTTGGTCATAACTTTCCTTCCAAGGAGTAAGTGCCCTTTAATTTCATGGCTACAATCACCATCTGCAGCCCCCCAAAAATAAAGTCTGACACTGCTTCCACTGTTTCCCCATCTACTTCCCAGGAAGTGATGGGACCAGATGCCATGGTCTTCATTTTCTGAATGTTGAGCTTTAAGCCAACCTTTTCACTCTCCTCTTTCACTTTCATCAAGAGGCTTTTTAGCTCCTCTTCACTTTCTGCCATAAGGGTGGTGTCATCTGCATATCTGAGATATTGTGTGCCCATAAATATATTATTGAGGTTTTAAAGGGTTGATATTCATGTCATACATTCACATATTATGGTCTTCCCATGTGGTGCTAGTGGTAAAGAATCTCTTTGCCAAAATGGAGACAAAAGAGACGTGGGTTTGATCCCTGATTTGGGAAGATCTCCTGGAGGAGGAAATGGCAACCTACTCTCAGTAATTTTGCCTGGGGAATCCCATGGACTGAGGAGCCTGGCAGACTATTATCCATGGAGTCACAAGCAGTCACACATGACTGAACACACACACACACGTTCACATATTTATATAATTGATGACCATTTCTAATTACAACTATCCCTCTTTTATCTCCACACATATATACACACACACATTTCTACACTTTTTTTTTCTTTTCATTTTCTATATAGGAAGTATATTTGTAGGCACACATTTTTCCTATGTGTCAAGTGAAAGGGTGCGGATTTTATTAAAATTTGTGATTTATTTGGAGTACTGCTAATATGAAAAGGATGCTTAGTGTATGTAGAAACCGTTAAGGTAAAGATTAGAGTCTGGAAGGCAGATAAAGTTGACTCATGAAAAGAGATTGACACAAAGCCTCTGTTCTTGGGTGCTCCCAGTAGGAAGGCAGGAGAAGGTAAGTATGTTAGGGAACAGAGTCCCTGAAAGGCAGGGACTGATAGTATATCTGGGCAGCAATTATTTTTGCATACTCTGTAAAGAAGAGAAGTATTCTTAGGGTCCTTTGGCAGAATTTTCTACTCCCACCACATCTTGCTCATCATCTCTCTTTTATATTGACAATCAATGACAATGTCTCTAAAAATGCTTTCTCTCGTCTTTAGAGCTTTCCAATAATAATGAATTTCATCATCAACATGTTAATAATAAAAACATGAAAAAACAACTTATTAAGTGATGCTCCAAGAATTATGCAGGTGTTTTACATGCAAATTGTTTCTAATTGTTGAAACAGTACAGTAAATTTGTCGACGTTATTGCCTTTTTGCAGTTTTCATTCTTACGTTCCACAACTGCTAAGAGTAGCATCAAGTTTTCAGTCTGCCTCTATGTTACTGAAATTCTAGCATTTCCCTAACTGTGTACTGATATCACTGTCATTGCTGTTGTTCAGTTGCTAAGTCTTGCTGGACTCTTTGCTACCCTATGAACTGAAGCACTCCAGCCGTCCCATCCTCACCATCTCCGAGTTTCCTCAGATTCATGTCCGTTGAACCAGTGATTCCATCCAACCATCTCATCCTCTGCCACCCTTTTCTCCTTTTGCCTTCAATCTTTCCCAGTATCGGTCTTTTCCAATGAATCAGTTCTTTGCATCAGGTGGCCAAAGGATTAGAGCTTCAGGTTTAGTATCAGTCCTTCAAATGAATATTCAGAATTAATTTCTTTTTAGATTGACTAGTTTGATCTCCTTGCTGTCCAAGGGACTATCAAGAGTGTTTTCCAGCACCATAGTTCGAAAACATCAGTTCTTCAGCGTTCAGCCTTCTTTATGGTTCAGCTCTCACATCCATACATGACTATGGGAAAAACCACAGCTTTGATTATCTAGATCTTTGTTGGCAAAGTAATGTCTCTGCTTTAATATTCTGTCTAGGTTTGTCATAGCCTTCCTTCGAAGGAGCAAGCATCTTCTAATTTCATGGCTGCAGTCACCATCCACAGTGATTTTGGAACCTAAGAAGAGAAAATCTGCCATTGTGTTCACCTTTTCCCCTTCTACTTACCCTGAAGTGATGGGACTGAATGCCATGATCTTCATTTTTTTGAATGTTGAGTTTTAAGCCTGATTTTGCACTCTCCTCTTTCACCTTCATTGAGACAATCTTTAGTTCCTCTTCACTTCCTGCCATTAGAGTGGTATGATCTGCATCTGTTCATCTGAGGTTGTTATTTCTCCCAGCCATACTATTGGTAGCATTAGGATTGCACAATAGCTTAAAACCTTTACTTGCATCTCCTCATGGTGCTTACTCCTGGCATGCATCAGAGCAGTTGACCAAGTGTTATGATTGAGGACAGATGGGTAATCTCTGGTCACTGGCCAGAGTGAATAGGACACAAGGTTAACCTCTGCGTGGCAGACTGGCACCACCATCCTTAGAGTATCTGGAAATATAGAACATTCAGTATCTCTATTGTATATTAACAACTGATATGTGGTGTAAGTTTGATGTTCAACAGGAACATTATTTTAAAGCAGTATGTGAGTTGTGGCTTTAAATTCTCCTTTCCCCTGAATTGCTATGTAATTGTCACAGAACTGTCTATTAATTATTCCCTCCTGTTTTGAAACTCTCACTTTACCCTTTTTTAAACATTTGATTTGTGATTTTCAGGTGCCTGAAGTTTGAAACTGTATTTTCTGCATTCTATTTTTCATATCTAATTTTCTGCTTTAGTGAAAGGCCCACAATATCAGAAGCATTGTTTTCCGAGAAGACTTTTTTGTTTTGTTTTTAAATGATTAAGCAGAACAGTAGTATCTGCCTACATTCAAGTCTTGAGTCTATCATTTTCTCTGTGTAAATTCAGGCAAAATATTGTTTCCTGAGCACCATTTTTTCTCACTTAATTTGATAAAAGATTCATTTTAAACCATCCTCATTAGATATTTGAAGGATTAAAACAAAAATTCCATCACTCAACAAATCATAGAAAGGAAGCACCATAATATTTGCAATAGTAGCAACAACAACAGCCTAATAATTACTTATATTTTAAGTATCACTCATTAATTTCTTCAGCCTTTTTTCAATCAGTAATCGTACTTTCAAAAACTGTATTTTTTTGTGTTTGGAATCATGCTAAACCTATATATATATTATATTCATTTAATATTTACTATTTGGAATTGTGTAGAAATTAGTTTATTGTATTTAGACTGTGTATATTATTGTTAGTAATAGTTGGAATTGTGTTAAGCCTGTATATTTACTGTATATATACATATATAAATGCAGCATTAATTGAGAGATCCACATCCATTTTATATATTTTCATTTTCATTTATTCACACCTTTTTCTAAAACTCAAAATTTTATTAACAGCTCTTTTTGGGGGATAAGGGGAGGGTGATTCAGAAGAATTTTGTTGCTGTGAGTAGGAAGAATGGCTAAGATTTTACCATCATGAAAACTTACTTTTTGATAGTTCTTTCATTTGTACCTTTCTAATGGTCTTTACTAAGGTGCATAAATGTTGAATTGTGTATTGTTTACCAGCATTCATGATTGACTTTTTTTTTATCACGACTAGTAAAAATGGCACCCCACCCCAGTACTCTTGCCTGGAAAATCCAATGGACGGAGTAGCCTGGTGGGCTGCAGTCCATGGGGTCGCTAACAGTCGGACAGACTGAGTGACTTCACTTTCACTTTTCTCTTTCATGCATTGGAGAAGGAAATGGCAACCCACTCCAGTGTTCTTGCCTGAAGAATCCCAGGGATGGGGGAGCCTGGTGGGCTGCCGTCTATGGGGTCACACAGAGTCGGACACGACTGAAGTGACTTAGCAGTAGCAGCAAGAACCAACCTAAGAGATAAATCAGGTGGTTGGTTTTTCTTTCTTCTCAAAGATGTGATGAAATCTTGTTTGTCATACTACAATCCTCACATTCTTCTAAAATCTTGGCCACTATGTCTCCCACTTTAAATTCTCTTAAAGTTCTCTTTAAATTCTTTTTTCTCATTTTCATTCCTTTGGTTTTCTCTGAGAGATTTTAGGGCATGTACTCATTTAAAGGCAACACTTTTCTTTTTTTTCTTTTTTTTTTGCATACAGCACTAACTCTAAGGTCACTTCCAGTTCTAAAATGTATAATCAGTAACACTACATGTGTTTTTTAAAAGTCTGATCTGCTGAATTTCTGAGTGAGTTTCTTTAATCTTTCAAGCTTTCTGATTTTTCTAATTTAATGTGTAGACACATGATATTTCATCACATCATTCTGACCACTCAGATTACAGAAGGAGGAAAGATTGTAAAAGGTGCTGTAACTCACATCATATCACTTGTGGAGTACTTACTACAAGCCAGGTCTGTTTTTGTTTTGGTTTTTTTTTTAATCTTAGGGAATCTAAATGACATTTTTTTTAATTTTTTTTTTTTAGAGCTTCCATTTTACTTTACAGTACTCTATTGATTCTGGCATACATTGACATGAATCTGCCACGGGTGTACCTGAACTCCCAAACATGAACCCCCCTCCCACCTCCCACCCCACATCATCCCTCCGGATCATCCCCATACACCAGGTCTGGTTTAAATGCTTTTGCACATGTCATCCCCAGGAAGCCTTCCAGCATCCAGCAGAGGGAACTATTATTGACAGAACCCTTATTTTACAGAAGGAGCAGTTGAGGATTAGAGACATTAAGGAACCTGCCCAAGGATGTATGCCTAATAGTGAATGACAACACTGGAACGGAGTCGGGGCTGCCTGTCTTCAGGACCCCATGAGGCTCTCTTGGGCAAGAAGTGGTCCAGCCTCAGCTTTATAAAAGCCAGCTTCTTTTCTAAGTAACAACTGAGGTCAGTAGATTTGATCAAAGAGACAACATGAAGCTCAGGCAGTCTTTCTGAGTTGAGTTAATAGATAGGGGTTCTTTTTGTGGTTTGGTTTTGTTTGCTTTGGTGGTGGTGGTTTGGTGCGGGTTTTTTTTTTTTTTTTTTTTTGGCTCTTTTTTGGAGATTTAAACTGGTTAAGCCAAAGTTCCTAAAAAGGGACTAACTCCTTAGAGACATTTTAAGTTTCTTCTTTCCTCCCCTCCCTCCTTCCTTCTCTTTAAACCCTTGGGACATCAGCAAACATTTGTCAAAATAAAAAAAATCTCGGATTTCTGTTTCTTCACACTTTAGCTGAAAACATCCAGAAATGTTCACAGGAACTTGTGTGATTATCAGAGTGACATAACAACTCAAGCTCCGCGAGAGCAGAGATGTTTTAGTATTTTATTCGCTACAGCCTCCCAAGCTCCTAGACGGGCGCCAAGCACACGGCAGGCGCTCAATAAAGATGCTCTGATTGGATGAAGCCAACTTTAAGTGGCAAGTGTGAGCCGGCCCTCTGGAACTCCGGCCTTCTTCTTGATCCTGACACTCCCTTTAGAAATGGAGACGGGGTGGGCTCCCTACCTGTTTTAGACCATGCTCTGGGTTCCAGAACCTCCCTATCCTCCCTACCTCTCCGCAGCTGGAGGCAGCTGTGCGCGGTCTACCCACCAGAGCTTGTCTGGTAGGACTCCAGTCTTGCAGAAAAGAAGGGCGTTCGAGGGGAGGACAGAGAGCACTCAGGTTTCCGCGGGGCCAGACCTCCAGGGCCAGGGCGGCAGCACTGGGCCCGCCGGGGGCTCGGGGCCCGCGCGGGGGACCGACAGGCCGGGCTCCACCCGCCGCTCCTCCCAGGGGCGGGTTGACCGACACGTGTCGCATCGCACTGAGCATCTTCTCTCCACCCCCAAGGTATAGAGTGGGCTTCTGCGGAGGCACCGGCGGGACGGAGCGGAGAAGGGCGGGTGGCCAGTGGATTTCATACACAGGAAAGAAAATGGAAACACAGATGGGAAAAGAAAGGCAGAATGGCTTTCAGAGAAGAAGCAGCCCCAGCTCAGAAAGCTGGAGCGCGCGGAGCTCATGCATCCGGTGTCTTTCCGAGAGGAAAAATGCTGAATCAGAACCGCGAAGGCGAGGCGTGGATCGCTGGGTTATGCCTCCCTAATCAGGGGTGCAGGGTGCCTTTTCTAAACTAAAAAAGCCAGAGTCCCTCACCCAAGTTGATGCCCTCGCCGCCTCAGCCCATACCGTGTTCGTGCCTCTGGTCTCTTGGTTAACCTTGCATTACTCATCTGTCACACGACGCCTGCAAGGTTGTCAGAACTCTGCCGACGCCCTTAAGAAGTTAGTAGCTGTCAGGGAACCGCAAAGCGCGGGGAGAAGGGAATGTGGGCTTTTGCACACCAGCCCAGAGCTTCTCAGAGTCCTTGAGAAATTCTTTCTAAAAGTTCTTTCTTTAGCAATGAGAGAGAAATGCACTCTCTTAAACTTCTTAGTAAGGTTTTGTCCCCAAAGTTTTATATCTTTATTTGTAGTGGAATCTTATTAAAAGGCCCCCGAAGCTACTACTAAAAGAAACAGGCATAAACGTGCAATTGTCTTTATTTCCTGTATGCACAGAAATGTCACAGAACTTAGCTCACTGCAAATGTGGGGGCCACGTGTTTTCAGTGAATGTTTTCTAATTTTTCTAATGTTGCATTTTCCATTTAACCTGTTTCCTAATATAACTAGTGGGTAGAGATGTGGAAAGGGGGTACCACCTGACTGGTATGACAGGATGGGGAGCCCACTATTTGTTTTTCATTTGGATCATGACATCTGTTTTATGTCACAATTGAATTGGCCTTTTGCAGAGCATACATGCCCTCATCTATTGCCTCGTGGCTATGACAGGATAGTTACAAGGTCAGGATTTCTTGACTCCTAGCCTAGCACAGCTTGTTAAACTGCACAGAGTAATATATTCCAAGAAAAGAGCTTGGGGAATAAAGAACCATCAGTGTGCAGCCCACCCAGTTTCTGAAATATTAATGTTGATTGTTAAACAGAAATTGAAATTGAGTAGGAAAATCATCAGGCACTTTAAGGAGGAACCTGGCGTAGTCCTATGAGTCCAAGATGCTACAAGGGAACAAATTTCATGTTTAGTGTCAGCCTGCTTTCCTCAAACCCCAGAAGTGGATTTGGGGAAAGGATTACTGCAATCTAGGGATAAGTCTAGCATCTCATTTGAGTTGAGCCTGTACCTCTTAATAGAGGTGATGGGCTAAATGTGTAAGGTGCAGCAATTGTTCCACCAGACATCAAATTTCCCAGTTAACTAGATTGGTCCCTGAGAACAATATGGGGGTTCCCTCTACAGAACCTTTGAAAGCCCACTAGACCCAGTGGTCAGGGCAGTGTCTGGTCAGAGGCCCTAGGTGCCCTGGGAGGGAGAGTCGCAGCTCCCAATCCACAAAGGACAAGCAATGGGACATGCCCCAGAGACACTGGGACACTTCTACCTGTCACCATGACACCCTCCTGCATGCCACCTGGAAGGAAGCAAGGCTTTCACTTACCTCGCATCCCACACTCACCCACCCCCAATCACCTCTGCATTTATTTTTAACATTCTGATCCTCAGAAGTGAAATGAAATAAATACAGGTGGGGGAAATTGGAGAGAGCAGGAAATGGGGAAAGAGGGAGAAAGACTTGTTCATGCCTCAGGCCTGAGGAAAAGAAAGAACTTTTGTCAAGAGCCTGCTCTGCTTTAAGCAATGTTTGGGTGCTTCATTGTATTAAACTCCCACAAGTGCGATGATAAAGAGTATCATTCTCCCACTTCACCAATGGGGAAACCACGGGTGGGAAAAATGAGGCTCAGAGAGGTTGGTAACTACTTTGAAGTCACACGGCTAGAAAGTGACAGGGTTCGGATTAGGCCCTCAACTGTCAGATTCCTCCAGGAAGGTAGCATGCTTGACCTGCGAGAGTGGAGGAAGGCCCACGTGCCTCTGTCCTCTCTGTGTGTCTAGCTCCTGGCTGCCCTGAAGAGGGGGAACTTGGAATAAAATGATCAAAAGCTGTGCCCCAGGGATATAAAGAGATGCCCGGGTCTCTTACAGAGAGGTGCTGGGCCTCACAGATGGTCTGCTCCCCTTCTCTCCCCGTCCTTTGTCTCCATGTCTACACTCTCTCATTCCTCTGACCCCAAACTCGGGGTCAAATGCTAGGGAACCCCAAATGCTAGGGTTCCAGAACCATTGACAGGTATCCTTTCTCTCCCTGGGTACCACCTTTTCACACCATACCTGGGTTTCTTCTTTCTATCCCATGCTAACAGAATTGGGGATGTTATAAAGATCCCTTGACTAGTCCTGGTGTCTGAGTGACTCCCTGGGTCCAGCAAAGGGACCAAGTTTCCAGAGCCTTGAAGACAAGGGCTAACACCCCAAAAGACGGACTCATTTTCCACTCTACCTTCATGGGCTGAGCAGCTGCCAAGAACAAAGGCCACATCTCCCAATACCTGGCAAACCAATTTAGTATTGTCTCATGAATCGATTGCTTCTCTGAGGTGCCCACCAGTGTTCTGGGGGCGAAGCTTCAAGAACAAGTTGAGGAGCGGCTGTCCTTCTATGAGACTGGAGAGATTCCCTGAAAGAATCTGGATGTCATGAAGGAGGCAATGGTTTAGGCAGGGGAAGCGGCTGCTAAGATTACTAGGAAGCTTGAGAAACAGGAGAAGAAACGCCTGAAGAAGTTCGAAAAGGCTGGCTGCAATTGCCCTGGCTTCTTCAATAGTAGTGCCCCGGAGGAGTGTGAGGAGACAAGTGAAAGACCCAAAAAGAAGAAAAAGCAAAAGCCCCAGGAGGCTCCTCAGGAGAATGTAATGAAAGACCCATCTGTCTCTTTTCCCAAACCCAAGGAAAAGAAATCTTTTTCCAAGGAANCCCCGGAGGAGTGTGAGGAGACAAGTGAAAGACCCAAAAAGAAGAAAAAGCAAAAGCCCCAGGAGGCTCCTCAGGAGAATGTAATGAAAGACCCATCTGTCTCTTTTCCCAAACCCAAGGAAAAGAAATCTTTTTCCAAGGAAGAGCTAGTTAGTAGTGATCTTGAAGAGAGAGCTGGCACTGGAAGTCTTCCCAAGAGGAAGAAATCTTTTCACAAAGAAGAAACAGTTAGTGACCCTAATGAGTCAGAAAACAAAAGGTCCCCAAGAAAAAGCAGAAAGTGTCTTCCAAGGAGCCACTCAGCAGTGGACCTGAAGAGGCTACTGCCCCCAAGAGCAGCAGCTCCAAGAAAAAGAAAAAGCTCCAGTTATCCCAGGAAAGTTAGAATGGACATCTTCCTAGTGGGGCATAACTTACGGAGGTATTCCCTATCCCATCCCGTAAAGCCCAATAAAAATTTTTAAAAAAAGATCCCTTGAAATATAGCAGCAGATGCACAGCTAAGGCCCAAACTAAGTGTGGCTTCAGGGTCTGCAGAGTGTAGGGATCCCCTGCCTAGGGTGGGAAGCCTGAGAGGGTAGAGGACTGGAGACGCTTAGGCAGACTCGGGGGTCTCGCTCTTCGGAAAGGGCAGAAGGAAATGGAAAGGGAGGAGATGGAGAGGGAGAGAGAGAATGGTTCTGATGCAGGGAGGACTTTATAGAGAAGTTTTTAAAAATTAGATTCAACTGTGTAAAAATTAATGTTGACCCAATGACAGTCTTTTAAAAATTTCCTGTGACTTAGAGCTAATTACCATGCATCACAGTAACAGCTGTATTTCATTAAATTTCAGAATAACTTGGGTACATTTTATTTAATTAATAAAATTCTTAACTCTTTCTGTATACTCAAGTGAAATAGCGTGGATCACAGATCCAAGTATTTGGCATGATTACTTATTGCAATAAACAAACACAAACATACATATAAATATACCCACACACTTGCATACAAAAGCAACCTGTTTCAATGTGCCCTGCCCAGCCCTGACAATCAGATGTTCCCCGGTAAGGTGACCTCTCCTTAGCATGAGAACGGTTCAGATTTAGTAGAGGATGACGGAATATACTGACCTTCCTTTGGTCCATCTCACTCATCCACATGGGAGAGTTTGTGGTACTGAGGAAAACTCATACATCTGGAAACTAGTATTTAACAAAGCTCCACCGTTGATTGAATAAAACTTGCCAGTGTGCTTTTAGAATGCTTACTTTCTCATTAATTTATAGACAAACAGTAAAACATAATAATCAGTATAGAAATTGAAATTATCAAATTAATCAAAATATGTACCAAACATAAGCCACTATATTCATATGAGACTATTTAACGCTAGCAGATTTTCAGCAATGGACTCTCTTCTTAAAATAAAAAGCTTATAGATTAGGTGGGCAAAGAGTCAAGTGATTAAAAATATATATATATTTCAAATTTAACTGTTTTTGCCAAGAAGGAATGTAAATTTTTCATAAATTTTCTTCTTTAATCTTATTTAGGATTATACCCCATATAATCCTTTTAAAGGATATGGAAGTAACAGATAAACTGAGGCAAGCTAAAAAGGATATGAGATGGGTTAGAATTATATTAATGAAATTAAATTAATAGCAATATAAATAATTATTGTATGTTATCAAGGACATTTTCTCTAATCAGCATTCTAAGGCAGCTCTGTCCAACAGAAAATGAGCAACCAAGGCAAACCACATATGTAATTATAAATTTTCTAGTAGCCACATTTAGAAAGCCAAAAGGAACAGGTAAGCTTAATTTTAATAATATATTTTATTTAATCATTATATAAAAATGATTATTTCCATATGTAATAAACATAAACTTGTAATTAAGGTACTGATTTATTTTTTATATTTAGTCAAATTCAAAATGTTGTGTATATTCTATATCTACAGTGCATCTCAATTCAGACAAGCCATTTTTCATGTGCTCAATAAACTACATGTAGCTAGTGGCTGCTGAGGTGCTAGAGGAAGGTCAGTTTCACATGCATACTGTGCTACTATATTAGGTGATAGGGAAAAAATGATGAGTAAAACATGACTCCTGTCCTCAATGAAGGCAATGTGTAGCAAGTCTTCTGAGCTAGGAATCTTCCTAGGGTCAGGACTATTAGCCTATATGTACCTATCTCCAAATTAGGGACTCTCCTTCCCCAAGTCACTTCACTCCCATCTGTCAGGAAATGAATGTAATATGCTGGTTCTATTAAAATAAGATACTCTACTACCACCAGTCAAAAAATGTTTTTATAAATATATAAACCTATGATGCCCACAAAGTAAATGAAATACCCTCCCCTCGATGTAGGGCTTCCCTGGTAGCTCGGACAGTATAGAATCACCTGCCATGCCAGACTCCTGGGTTTAATCACTGGGTTGGGAAGATCCCCTGGAGGAGGAAATGGCAATCCACTCCAGTATTCTTGCCTGGAGAATCCCATNTGAAAGTGAAGTCGCTCAGTCTGTCCGACTGTTAGCGATCCCATGGACTGCAGCCCACCAAGCTACTCCATCCACCTGGGATCAGTTAAATAAATAGCTTATAACTACCCAGAGGGAAGGCAGTGTGCCTAGTGCTTTTCAGCGCAAACTGAGCAGTGAACTAAAGAAAAAGCAGGGCAGACAGGTAGGGCAGAGGGAGGATGGGAGGCCCTCCCTCTTCTCTCCAGGTAAAGGCCAAAGCTAGCAGAGCTCCTGGGATGGAAAGGACGACTGCTCCCTGTGGAGCTCCCCATACCCCTCTGCCAGCCCCACAACCCCTCTTCTGAGAGCTGAGGCTCAGATTTCCAGCTCAGCGCAGAAGGGTTAACCGGGTGCAGAGGCATGCAGTCAGAGAGGCGCTGGGGATCAACTGTCAGCCCCTCCCAGGGTAAGGAAGGGACTGGAAGCCAGAATCACGGTGGATCTCTGCCCTGGTCAGAACACCGGCTTATCTCACTATCTGAGAACTTGGAGCGTCTTCCCAGCTATGATTTTTCATGCATGGAGGCAATCAACAACCAGAGATGAAGTGTGAGAAGCACAGCCTCATACAGCCCAGCTCTCTCCTCTGCTCTCAGCCGCCTGTAGCCAGCCAAGCCCGGCCTGGATGCTGTTACCTCCACCCCCCATTCTGCCCACACTGCCAGCCTCACTTGCAGAAGCTGAGCTCCAGTCCTGTGGGCTCAGGCTCCCTTTTGTCTGTAGCAGAGAGTCCAAACTCTCTCCTGGCATTTGGGGCCCTCCATGGTCCTTATGCAAACCCTCTTCCTGGCCTCATCTCCCACAGTTGCCCTTCTTACACCTCTAGGCTCCAGCCAACACCCCACTTGCTGTTCCTAGACACCCCTATGTGTTCCAGTCACCCCAAATTTGCTTTGATCATTACCTCTCCAGGAATCACCTTAATCCCATCTTGCACCTCCAAGGACAAAACCCAGCAGGAGCCTCCATCATCCCTCTCCTGGATCACAGCATCAGCCTCACACACAGAGCTCCCTGATCCCTCCACTGTTCTCCGCACTCATTCCCCACAGCAGCCAGTATGTAACTCAGCTCAAACACGAATGGATCATGTTATTCTGCTGCGGAGGTCCTGACCTCAGGACAAGGGAATGAGATTAGAAGCATGGAGTGTTTGTGAGCAGCCCTGTGAAGGGTTTCTTTTTTTTTTTTTTTTTTTTNACTCATTCCCCACAGCAGCCAGTATGTAACTCAGCTCAAACACGAATGGATCATGTTATTCTGCTGCGGAGGTCCTGACCTCAGGACAAGGGAATGAGATTAGAAGCATGGAGTGTTTGTGAGCAGCCCTGTGAAGGGTTTCTTTTTTTTTTTTTTTTTTTTAATTATTTTTGGTTATGCAGGGTCTTTGTTACTTCGAGCAGGCTTTCTCTAGTTGCAGCAAGCAGGGGCTACTCTTCATTGTGGTGGATGGGCTTCTCATCGCAGTGGCTTCTCTTGATGCGGAGCACAGGTGTATGGGTTTCAGTGGTTGTGACACAAGGCTTAGTTGCTCTGAGGCAATCTTCCTGGACCAGGGATTGAACCCATGTCCCCTGCACTGGCATCAGACTCTAATCCACTGTGCCACCAGGGAAGTCCAAGGGTTTCTTACACTATGAGAAAATTATTCTTAATATGAGCTTTTTCAAAATGTCCCCCTCCCATGTAACACTTTCCTTTTATCCTAAATTTCATCCAAGCTTCATACAACTACTCAACACTGGGGTGTGCTCACATTTTCTCTGTACTGGTGCTCAAAAGAAAGAGCAGTGTCCTATCAAGGGAACTGGACAAACGGGTCTTTATGCTAGAGCTGAGACGCAGCATTCTGAGGACAACTGAACAGTGGGCAGCCCTGGACAGAAGTGGAACAGTACGCTCTTGCTGGCTTATTCAAGAAGAAGGTGTGCCAGATACTGATGGTTGTCTACCCATGCATTCTGCCCCTTCTCTGCTCACAAGATCCTGATTTTGTTCAGGTTGCAATTGGTCATGTGTTGTAGGGGATGTCTTACCCATTGGAGTGCCCCCTGGCTCAATTTGGACTTGTCTAAGGTAGACATGGTGATGATTCCATCACTCCTGCCAGTGATTATTGAGAAACAGACCCACGATACTTTTCAGGCCAGTGAGATGCCCAGAAAAAAGTCTGCTCAGGACTTCTGGGAAATATTTCCTTGTTTTTAAAGCAACAGGGGGAAAGAAATAGCCATTTTCTTCCTCTTAATGTTGTTAGAGTGACTCCTGAAGTGTGACAGACATGTTGGGCTCGGAGGGTACCAGCCCAAGAGAACAAGCCAACCTGCTGAGGATGGCAGAGCCAAAAGGTGGGAATAACCTGGGTACCTCATGACATCACTGAGCTACTGAAAGATCCAACCCTGGAACAATTCATTATACCTATGTGCAATAACAAACATCTTGCCATTCAAACCTCTTCTCTTTGGTCTCTCTGTTACTTGCAGCCAAATGCATCCTAACTAAAGAAGGTGACCCTTTTGGAGGCAGGAAAAAATTGATTCTTGGTTTTCCCATTGAGATTTCCTTTGCCATTCTTCTTTTTTTTTTTTTTTTCGCTTGCCATTCTTATATTAAANTCTATGGGGTCACACAGAGTCGGACACGACTGAAGTGACTTAGCAGTAGCAGTATGGATTTAGCTGATTCCTTCCAATGCATGAAGTGTTATCTAGGAGTACTAGCATTAATTTCTATGACAATATCCCTATCCGTTCTTGCTTTTGAATTATGAAGAGCATCTCTAATGTTAAACAATATTGATAGCAGTAGATATTCTTTTTTGTTACTAAATTGAAAGGGGTTATCACCATCATTTTGCCATTATTAAATTGTTGGTTTGGGGTTATGTGGCTATTTCTAAAGAAACAGTTCTATTTTTTGAAATCACCTTATTGAGAGAGATGTTAAATTTTTTCTTTTCATTGAATTTTGAGTGAACGGCAATTTAAATGTTTTAGCCTAATAATATATTAACATTACTACATTGATGTATCTTTCCATTTCTGCACTAAATGACATCGGTAAATTGTTGCTTTTTTGTTACATTTTTATTCTGTCAACTAATAAGGGTAATCTTTGATTTCAGTAGATTTTTGAATTTAAAATTATAACTAATTAAGGAATATTATGTATCCGTATTATAATTTTTCTTTCTTCTTTATCATTTCGTGTAAGGGATGAATGTCTTTCTGTATGCTTCTTTTCCCTCACCAGCAGACATAATGGTCAGAAACATTTTTCTAGTTCTAATGCTGAAACTTTAAATATATTTATAACTATACATCTACTTCAAGCTAACACATGCTTGTTCTTAAATTTTAACGTAAAAAGTTATTTCCTGATCTTTGTGTATAGTAACCAGCTTCCTTGTGCAAGAATTCTTCTCTGTATTTCTTAAGTTATTTTCTCAGCCTCTGCAGAATAAAATGGGTATCTTTGTGGTAAATTTTATGAAAGTTCACAGGTCTAAAACTTTCTTTCTATTATCTTCACATAATAAATGAAAACTGGCTTGGGTAAAGCAGAGTTCTTAGATTACACCTTTTTGGTAAGACTGACGTTTTTTCTGTTACCTTCTGATGCTCACTGTCACAGCAGAGAGCCTGCAGACAATATTTGCTTTCTTTGAAAGATTTTTGCTTTTGATCTCTTACATCAAAATAATGTCCCCCTTTTCTTGAAGTTTAAAACTTTTTCTTTGGCAAATTTATTGAGGTCATTGTGAATTCAATCGTAATACTTTTGTGAAGTTCTGAAAAGTTTAATTTTATATTTCCTTTTCAAATTATCTTGTTAAATGGTGTATAAAATGAATTGCAATCAGCAACTTATTTTTGATTATTGTCAATGTATTTCAGTGTTCTATTATTTCGGTATCTGTCATCCCTTCTTGCATCCTTTCTGTCTCTCAGTTTTATGTGTCTATGAAATATCTTAAATGCATTTATTCAGCTTACCTTCTATTTTACTAATATATTTTTACCCAACATAAATTCTAATATATAATTCTCTGACTTTTCAGGTAAGTGCATTTTCTAATCACAACAATAAAAGCCTCTAAAACCAGCATTCAGAAACTATGATTGATTCATGTTCAGAAATATGTAAGCACATATGGTATCATAATATATATGTATTACATTTATGTGAAATGTTTTAGAGTTATATATACATTTTGAGTTATCATTATATTGTAGGCATTTGTTGTAACATCATAAAATAGATACATTTAAGCAAAGCAAGAAGAAAATACTTTTGTGATAGCCATATCCAAAGATAATGACTACTATTCAACTTAGTGTCACTAATGAGGATTTACACAGAATTTATACAGAGATCCTATATTCTATTGATTTAACTGATGTAACATATCTTAATCATTTCTGTGGTCTTTATAAACTTTGTATTTATTTAAGTGGCTCTGTCAGTATGAACCCGCTTTATGTACTAGTGTCTTTAATTATTCCTGTATTCATGTATAAATATATGTCTGTGTTATCTCTCTGCATGTTGCGGGGTATGGGTATGTAATTAACAATGCTGCAAAGGACATTACTAAACAGAAATCCATATGGACACGTCTGCATATTCAGTTAAGAAAGACATTTAGTAATGATAAGGTACGTATTGTCCTGGCTTTTTTCATAGCTGCAGTGAACTCCCTTATTAATATGTGAAGAGATATTTAATACTGTCCACTTAATTTGCATGCTAGAAGAGTGTACTATCTCAATTTACTGTCAACTGATCAGTTTGGATCAGGCAATCGGTTATGTCCAACTTTGCGACACCATGGACTGCAGCTCACCAGACTTCCCTCTCCTTCACCATCTCCAAGGGCTTGCTCAAATTCATATCCATTGAGTAGGTAATGCCATCTAAAAAATCTCATCCTCTGCTGTCCCCTTCTCCTCCTACCTTCAATTTTTCCCAGCATCAGGATTTTTCCTAATGAGTCAGCTCTTCTCATCAGGTGGCCAAAGGATTGGACCTTCAGCTCAGCATCAGTCCTTCCAATGAATATTTAGGGTTGATTTCCTGTAGGATTGACTGGTTTGATCTCTATGGAGTCCAAGGGACTCTCAAGAGTCTTCTCCAACACCACAGTTCAAAAGCATCAATTCTTTGGCGTTCAACTTTCTTCACAGTCCAACTCTCACATCCATACATGACTACTGGAAAAACCATAGCTTTAACTGTACAGTCCTTTGTTGGCAAGGACTCTGCTTTTTAATATGCTGTTAGGTTTGTCATAGCTTTCTTTCAAAGAGCAAGTGTATTTTAATTTCATGGCTGCAGTCACTGTCTGCAGTGATTTGGGGGCCCAAGAAAATAAAATCTGTCACTTTTTCCATTGTTTTCCCATCTATTTGCCATGAAATGATGGAACCAGATGCCATGATCTTCATTTATCGAGTTTTAAGGAAGGATTTTCACTCTCCTCTTTCACCTTCATCAGGGGGCTCTTTACTTCCTTTTCAGGGTCTCCCACAAGAGTGGTGTCATTTGCATATCTGAGGTTATTGATGTTTCTTCTGGCAAGCTTGGCTCCAGCTTGTGCTTCATCCAGCCCGGCATTTTACATAATGTACTCTGCATGTAAGTTTAATAGGCAGGATAACAATATACAGCCTTGATGTACTCCTTTCCCAATTTTGAATCAGTCTGTTTTATTACATGCCCAGTTCACCTCCATCCATTCAGGCACTCTGTCTATTAGATCTGATCCCTTGAATATATTTGTCATTTTCACTGTATAATTGTAAGGGATTTGATTTAGGTCATATCTGAATGGCCTCATGGTTTTCCCTACTTTCTTCAATTTCAGTCTGAATTTTGTAATAAGGAGTTCATGATCTGAGCCACAGTCAACTCCCCATCTTGATTTTTCTGATTGTATAGAGCTCCTCCATCTTTGGCTGCAAATAATATAATCAATCTGATTTCAGTATTGACCATCTGGCAATGTCCATGTGTAGAGTTGTCTCATGTTTTTGAAAGATGCTGTTTGCCATGACCAGTGTGTTCTCTTTGTCAAAACTCTGTTACCCTTTTCACTGCTTCATTTTATACTCCAAGGACAAACTTGCCTGTTACTCCAGTTATCTCTTGACTTCCTACTTTTTAATTCATTCCCTTATGATGAAAAGGACATCTTTTGAGAGTGTTAGTTCTAGAAGGTCTTGTAGATCTTCATAGAACCATTCAACTTCAGCTTCTTTGGCATTAGTGTTTGGGGCATAGACTTGGATTACTGTGATACTGAATGGTTTGCCTTACAAGTGGACAGAGATCATTCTTCCACTTTTGAAATTGCACCCAAGTACTGCATTTCAGACACTTCTGTTGACTATGAGGGCTCCATTTCTTCTAAGAGATTTTTGCCCACAGTAGTAGATATAATGGTCATCTGAGTTAAATTTGCCCATTCCCATCCATTTTAATTCACTGATTCTTAAAATGTCAGTATTCATTCACTTTTGCTATCTCCTGCTTCACCACTTCCAATTTACCTTGATTCATGGACCTAACATTCCAGGTTCCTATCCAGTATGTTCTTTACAGCATCACACTTTATTTTCACCACCAGACACATCCAGAACTGGATATTGTTTTCACTTTGGTTCAGCCTCTTCATTCCTTCTGGAACCGTTTCTCTGCTATTCTCCTAATATATTGGTAGTGTGTTGGGCACCTACCAAGTTGGGGAGTCTATCTTTCAGTGTCAGTTCTCTTTGCCTTTTCTTACTGGTTCATGGATTTGAATGATAATCTTGTGATGACAGGGGAAGTCTATTGCTATACAACAACAGACCAATCCAACCTGCCTTGCAAACTGAGGATGAAAACCCACAATCCTGTTTCTATGAAAGTTCCAAACTTCTGCCCTTGAGATATTTGGACATTGGCTGGATTGTGGTCATTCAGCCACTAAGTTGTATCTGACTTTGTGACCCCATGAGCTGCAGCATGCCAGGCTTCCCTGTCCTTCACCATCACCATCTCCAGAGTTTGCTCAAACTCATGGCCAGATTAGAGCCAATACGTTTAGCTTTGAAGGAACCAGCTGGAGAGTGCTTTCACCCTTTTGTTTCTAAGATTATAACACAGTTGTTCATTCTAGTAGCTACCTCATGGTATAAATTCTAAATGATTACTTTTCCTGAACTAGTATCCTCCACATGTATTTGCTGCTACTATCTATCACTGCACCTTTTCAATGGAATGATAGTTTGTATCAGTGCTTACAAGAATTTGGATTTTTGCTCTAAAGATATTTATTAATTTCAGTATATGCTGAAAGTTTTGCACACACATTCCAGTGTTTGTGTGAATTGATTTGCATCCCATAGATTTCTGTTGTAAGTCAAGGAAGAAGAAAATTGAATGATCAAAAGGAAAGGTGAAACTTCTATGACATGCTAGTTTTCACAGATTCTTATTAGATGCTGTTTGGAAGATTCACCTATTAAATAATTTTAGAAATACTGGATTACACAAAAATAATGGCAAGGTATATAAACTTTAATGTATACGGATTTTTTAAATCTTCAACATTTTTAACATTTAACATTTTAGCATTTTTAACATCTATAATTTATTTTACAATATTACACTACTTCTCCCTGAACAGCAAAGCATATGGCCTGCAACTAGTATTTCTTGAGGCACAGTTTGTGAAATGCAGCATTTTTTTTTTAACTCACACTAACTTTCTTTTTTTCCCAAGATACCTCACCCCTACCTCAGTGAGCTACTAATGATACCTTACTCCCGCTATTCTGGAAGGGGAAAATCAGGACATCTCATACTTTTATCCTAGAGATAAATGTTTCTGATGCCTCTTTTTTTTCCTGGACAGTTTTCCGTATATCCTGATTATATCTTATAGTATGGGTTCTATATTGTAGGATGCTGTGAAGGAGACAGGCTTTTGACTGAGGCAGACTGATTCCCCTGACTCTTCTGCCACGTACTTCACATGTGATATTTAGTAAAATATTTTACCTCTCAGGATCTCTGATTAATCATATTATAGTAAAGATACTGTTACTCTTCTTAAAAATCACTGAGATAGATAAAACTGATTTTCAGACTATATAAATTATACCTAGAAATATTTTTAAAAATGGAAACTATCAAAATGAGCAACACTTATATAAAACCATTTTCAACATCTGTTCTCCAACAAATAAATAAAAATTAAACTATTATATACCACAACAACACACTCAGTAGTATGATTATTTATTGACAATTTGAAATTTTGCAAGAATATAGAGAAATTTTCACACTGGTATTTTTATGGTGAAAATGAAAATTGCCATAACCACTTAGGAAAACCCTTTGGCAGTTTCTACTGAGGTAAATATATGCTTTCCCTATGACCCAACAATTGTACTTCTAGAGTATTAAGCATTCATAGCAGTTTTAGCTACAGATAAGTCAATAGAAGAAAGAATAATGTTTGACATGCTTGTAAAATAGAATTCTACACTTCTGATACATATGAAAACATTGAAAGATCTGCCAGAAAGAACCAAGATGCAATAGACCATCTAATGTAGAATTTCATTGATACAAAGTTCATGAANATTAAGCATTCATAGCAGTTTTAGCTACAGATAAGTCAATAGAAGAAAGAATAATGTTTGACATGCTTGTAAAATAGAATTCTACACTTCTGATACATATGAAAACATTGAAAGATCTGCCAGAAAGAACCAAGATGCAATAGACCATCTAATGTAGAATTTCATTGATACAAAGTTCATGAACAAACAAAGCTAATCTATGGGAATAAAAGTACAAATAATGGTTACCTCCATGGAATGGGATAGATAGTGACTAAAAAAAGGCAAAAGGAACTTTCTGAGTGGTAAAAATATTCAATATATTGATCCAGATGGTGATTTCATATGTATAATCTATGTAAAAATTATTCAACTGTGAATACAAGATGTGCACTTTATGCATTTACTTTGTGAAAGCTCTGCTGCTGCTAAGTCACTTCAGTCGTGTCTGACTCTGTGTGACCCCATGGATGGGGACCGGGCTTCCCCATCCCTGAGATTCTCCAGGCAAGAACACTGGAGTGGGTTGCCATTTCCTTCTCCAATGCATGAAACTGAAAAGTGAAAGTGAAGTCATTCAGTCGTGTCCGATTCAGCGACCCCATGGACTGCAGCCCACCAGGCTCCTCCATCCATGGGATTTGCCGGGCAAGAGTACTGGAGTGGGGTGCTATCGCCTTCTCCAGGAGATCTTCTCCACCCAGGGATCAAACCCGGATCTCCTGCTTGTAGACAGGCACTTTACCATCTGAGCCACCAGGGAAGTCTAGTATACACTAATTCAATTAAAAATAAAACAAGTGATAAGGATAACAATGAGATATAATGTGTGTAATATATAGTATGGACATTTGGTACATCTTCAAAATAATGAAGCTATTTTAACTTGTGTATGTTGGTATTAGACCAATATATTGCATATAAAATCATTTTGAAAAGAAAGTGTGCTTCATATTCCTAGTTACTGATTTAAATGTGAGTTTTGGACTACTACCAGTGCATAAGTTGGGATCAGCCTATATATATGCAATGAACATCCTAACAAGGAGAGTGTAGAAACAGAAATGAGTTATATGCCATATCATCTGTAGGCTGTTTGAAGAAAACTAAGGAATGATAAAATAGAAAGACTAAATTTGTTCTCATTGCATTACTGCAAGTGATGGGTAGTAAGAAAAGATGAAAAACTGAAGGAGATGGGACAAATCTGGTGTATCTGAGTCCACATCAAACCTCATCTACTGTTGTGTTGAATTTTTCTTCTTTTTTCAAGAAAACATTGCTGGCTGCTAATTAACTGCCTCATAATGGTTGTTACTTAAATAAGGAAAATAAAAATTTTAAAAGTAGGTCTAAGTTATAGTCTGAATCTCTGAATTTAATGTCTCTGGAATTAGATTTCTCCCATTGATTAAAAAAAAAAGATACAAATAAGTGGAAATCCATCCACACCTAATAGTACTAACCAACACCTAATAGTACTAACCAAACCTATTGTGCTCATCAAACTGCATCCAAATTGCATGGATGCAACTCACATTACACAGATGGTTTGTTTCACTTGATAAATGGAGCTTTCAAAATGATTATCAGTTTTTTAAACAATGGTAGCTATGAAAGGGTGTTTCAAAACAGAACTTTAAAACTATACCTTTTTAATTTGTTGTCTTCCTGTTATATTTTTATAGGTTCTCATTTTTCCTGCTGTTGAATGAAGACATAGTCTCAAATAGTTTATTTAATGAATCCAGTCTATCTGTGTACTTCATCTTTATGTAATAGACAAGGACCACAAGATTACCCTCAACATGGTTCCAGTAAGCCTGAGGCATAAACAGTTACAAACAGAGCAGCATACCATTATTCAAAGAAAACAGGATCAGAAGATTAGAGACAATATTTTATAACTTTACATTAAATCATATTCTGTGATTTCCTAACATTTCAAGCAAGGAAAGAAACATGACTGATCATGTATTTCTCATGATCTGTTTCAGGTAATCTTGTTTAATAGGACTAATAGTTCTTTTCCTTATAAATGAGTGCCAAAGAAGAATTTATACCATGGAACAAGCTAGTGAGCAGTGGTTTATTGGCCCAAACCAAAAGATGAATGGTTCCCATGAAGTATCTGTCCAAGTGGTGGATTGAACATGGCAGAGGGAAAATAAGAGAGACAGAGAGAGTGGGTGGGATTGCCAGTAAGTGGGAGGCAGAAAAAAAGTAGGAGTAAAAAACTACAGTGAGGTATAATCCTAGGTAATTACAGGGTTAAATTGATGATGTTTAATAAAGTGTGGCTGATGCCTCTGTGTGAAGATGTCCAAAAGATCTTTGGATGTTCAAGTATCAATTTTAAGGTGATCAGGACAAGAAGTGTAAAGAAAGAGATTTTTGCCTGAGTTGAGAGTTGAGTGCATGAGATTTCCAAGGGGAGGAATAGAACCAAACACTGAACTTGGTGACTGATAGGCTTTTTAAGAGTTAAAAGAAGAAGAAAGAACTAGCATAACTGAAGTAGAGGAATAGAAGGAAAACAAGAATTGCTTTACTCAGGCTTAATAAGGAGATATGTTTTTAGAAAGCATTGCGACAGAGGTTCTAAGGAAAACAGAAAATAGTCAATCTTCAATTTGTGTCAAAAAGATCACTGGTTAGCTTTGAGTGAAAAGTTTTCCTACAAACAAGGGAGTTAGAAAACCAGTGACAACAAAAGGGTTAGTTGGACTATGGGCAATTCAGTTCAGTTGCTCAGTCATGTCTGACTGTGACTCCATGGGCTGCAGTATGCCAGGCTTCCCTGTCCATCACCAACTCCAGGAGCTTATTCAAACTCATGTCCATCCAGTCGGTGATGCCATCCAAATGTTCAACTGCTGTCATCCCCTTCTCCTCCCACATTTAATCTTTCCAAACATCAGGGTCTTTTCAAATAAGTCAGCTCTTTGTATCAGGTGGCCAAAGTGTAGGAGTTTCAGCTTTAGCATCAGTCCTTCCAATGAATATTCAGGACTGATTTCCTTTAGAATGGACTGGTTGGATCTCCTCGAAGTCCAAGGGATTCTCAAGAGTCTTCTCCGACACCACAGTTCAAAAGCATCCATTCTTCAGTGCTCAGCTTTCTTTGTAGTCCAACTCTCACATCCATACCTAACTACAGAAAAAAACATACCCTTGACTAGACAGACCTTTGTTGGCAAAGTAATGTCTCTGCTTTTTAATATTCTGTCTAGGTTGGTCATAACTTTTCTTCCAAGGAGCAAGCATCTTTTAATTTCATGGCTGCAGTCACCATCTGCAGTGATTTTGGATCCCCCAAAATAAAATCTGTCACTGTTTCCACTGTTTCCCCATCTATTTGCTGTGAAGTGATGGGACCAGATGCCATGATCTTTATTTTCTGAATGTTGAGTTTTAAGCCAACTTTTTCACTCTCCTTTTCCACTTGCCTCAGGAGGCTCTTTATTTCTTCTTTACTTTCTGCCATAAAGTTGTGTCATCTGCATATCTGAGGCTATTGATATTTCTCCTGGGAATCTTGATTCCAGCTTGTGCTTCATCCAGTCCAGCATTTCTCATGATATACTCTGCATATAAGTTAAATAAGCAGGGTTACAATATACAACCTTGACGTACTCCTTTTCCTATTTGGAACCAGTCTGTTGTNTTTTTTTTTTTTTGTATTTATTTATTTTTTTACACGAACTCCCAAACATGAACCCCCCTCCCACCTCCCACCCCACATCTTCCCTCCAGATCATCCCCATACACCAGCCCCAAGCATCCTGCATCCTGCATTGAACATAGACCGGCAATTCATTTCTTACATGATAGTATACATATTTCAATGCTATTCTCCCAAATCATCCCTCCCTCTCCCTCTCCCTCTCCTTCTCCCTCAGAGTCCATAAGTCCGCTCTACACATCTGTATCTGGTCCAGTTCTAACTGTTGCTTCTTGACCTGCATACAGATTTCTCAGGAGGCAGGTTAGGTGGTCTGGTATTCCCATCTCTTTAAGAATTTTTCATAGTTTGTTATGATCCACACAATCAAAGGCTTTGGCATAGTCAATAAAGCAGAAGTAAATGTTTTTTTCTGGAACTCTCTCACTTTTTCAATGAAACAACAGATGTTGGCAATTTGACTATGAGAAGAGACAGGAACTTCTAAAGCATAATGTATTTAAAAAAAAGAAAGCTGGGAAAACTGCTTTAGAAGCATTCCTGTGTACCTTTTCAACCTTTAATTTCTCACCTTTTCCTCTTGTTGTTGTTCAATCACTATGCCCTGTCTGACTCTTTGCAACTCCATGTACTACAGCATCCCAGGCTTCCCTGTCATTCAGTATCTCCCAGAGTTTGCTGAAATTCATGTCCATTGATTTGGTGATGCCTTCCAACTACCTCATCTTCTGCTTTTCCCTTCTCCTTTTGCCTTCAATCTTTCCGAGCATCAAGATCTTTTATTGTTGTATTTTAATCCCTATAACTCTCTATGCTTTCATCTATATGACAGGAAAATAAGATCAATATAAAACTTTTTATAATTAAAAACAAATGCATGCCTTCTTTAGTTGTGTGTGTATGTGCATGCTAAGTTGCTTCAGTCGTGTCCAGCCTTTTGCAACCCTATGGACTGTAGACCACCAGGCTCCTCAGCCCATGGGATTCTCCAGACAAGAATACTGGAGTGGGTTGTCATGCCCTTCTTCAGGCCATCTTCCTGATCCAGGAATTGAACCCACGTCTCTCATATCTCCTGCATTGGCAGGTGGATTCTTTAGTACTAGCACCACCTAGGAAGCCCATTCTTTAGGTTCATAAAGGCAAATAAATGGAAAAAAAAAAAAAAAGAATTCAAAGACTGGGTATTGATGCAGAATCCCATGTGAGGTTAGAAATGATGGCATAAAGAATAAACCTTCAGTTGCTTTTGAACTGTGGTGTTGGAGAAGACTCTTGAGAGTCCCTTGGACTGCAAGGAGATCCAACCAGTCCATTCTGAAGGAGATCAACCCTCGGATTTCTTTGGAAGGAATGATGCTAAAGCTGAAACTCCAGTACTTTGGCCACCTCATGCGAAGAGTTGACTCATTGGAAAAGACTCTGATGCTGGGAGGGATTGGGGGCAGGAGGAGAAGGGGACGACCGAGGATGAAATGGCTGGATGGCATCACGGGCTTGATGGACGTGAGTCTGAGTGAACTCCGGGAGATGGTGATGGACAGGGAGGCCTGGCGTGCTGCGATTCATGGGGTCGCAAAGAGTCGGACACGACTGAGCGACTGAACTGAACTGAACTAAACTGAAGGAGATGTAGTCTAAGTCAAGAACTCTGGGAGAGATGAGGTTGAATATATGGAATACATTTACAGTGGAAGAAATAGATGTCTTCTAAAGGTTTATACATTTTCAATCAAGTAGGAGGCATGTTGCTTGAATAACAGTGATAAGAATGGTAGAATAGTTTGTCTTGATATAGCTATATTTGGTGATGATAAAGAAGGACGGGAAATCAACATTAGATGGAAAAAATCTTGAAGCTTGGAGGAGCTTGTGGAACGTGGAGAACATTTATTTTCATGATCAGACTATAAAGTCCTCTTATCTTCTCCAAAACCATCAGCAGCTTAGGGATATAAGGGAGGAACAGAGAAGGGCAGTTACAACTGTTGTTGGGAATAGGTGGCAGATACTCAGGAAAATGAGGAAATAAAAGGTGGCCTTTATGACGAAGTAACTGAATGATAAAACGAGAATCCTGGTAACTAGATTCTGGATATTGAGTGATGGATGCTTGTTTGCTAGATATAGTTTACTAATCTTTCATTTAAAACAAACTGAAATGACAAGGTACTTCGTCCATCATAGGGCACTGAAGATTGATGGTCAGCATCTTCTTTTATGCTTATTTTCAGAAAATATAGAATTGAGTCACCGAAAGACTTTGGAAACTGGTGTGTAGTTTTGAGATAGCCTGTCTTAAAAAACTAAGAGCAAAAGTTCCAAAACCAAAAAAATAACTGATGTCAGGTTCCAGAATGCTGTGTTTGTGAGCAATGGATTTGCTCAACAAGCAGTATTTTAGATGTGGGCCTTCTTAGGAAATGCCTACCTAATGGAGTTGCTTAAGTAACTATGTATATGAATCTCCTGCAGTTTCTTGAACCTCTTTGATTTTGGCTTCCAGAAGACTTATTTATGTGGGCATATAAAGCAAACAAATAGAAGGAAGGCAGGTTGAATTAAGAAAGGTGTGAACAGCAAGAGAGAAGGGAAGGTTTGGAAATTTGGAAATTACAAGAGCAGACAGATTTAATTGGGGTATACTAACTAAATTAAGTTATGCTTACTTTATTTCTTCACTGCCCACTTATTCTTTTTTATTTTCTCCATTTGGATTTTTTCCCCAGTGCTAAAAGAAACTGCTCTTTTGAAGCTCGTTAATGACTTTTCCTCTTTTTTAAATCTCATTTGGTTAATTGAATCCTTAGTATTCTCCTTTGTTTCTATTTTGCTTTCCTTTTTGAAACACTACTCCTTCACCGATTCTGAGAACGTCTGCCCTAGAAGCCTTCTTATATCTATGAATATTCCTGCCCTCACTTCTCCGGGGACCCATTCTCTTCCTGCTTTGTAACTGTAGTCATTGTAAAAAGCCTTTTTACTAAACACATATATTTCTGGTTTATTTACTCTTATTGCTTAACTTTCTCTTGATTGCATTAATATTTTGGAAACAAAAATGAAAATTCATACAGTAATTTTCTCATAGTAGATATTATCTCCTATCTAATTCTAATATATAAAAATTCAAATTATTAGTAATGAGTAGCATAGAATTTTTATAGACATATACTTTATAAGTTAAACTGAAAGATACCTGGATATTGTAAGGTTTAGAGTTTGGATATTTATTGAATAGTTAATAATTAAAGAAAAATTCACATGTAAATCTACATGCTCTAGGAATACAAATTTTGGTATGCATTCTCCTATTTGGATATAATAATACATTAATGAGAGGTCTTTGAGGACTTTGAAAATGCACTTGGACTAGTAGTTTCTTAAATTAATCTCATTGATGAAACAAAAATTGTAAATTAGAAAGGACATAAAAAGAGATATTAGAGATTTTGAACTCAGAACCTTGTCAGAAAGACATATTTTGCTCTTGAGTATTTTTTATTTCTGTTTATCTTCTTCTCAGATAAAAAAATAATTAAGTGTTAGCTGTGAAAAAATACCTTAAACTGATACTGTGAAATCCCTGTAGTATCCAGAATATAACTAGGGTCAAGTTTCAGTTTAGTTCAATTGAGTCTCTCAGTCGTGTTTGACTCTTTGCAACCCCATGAATCACAGCATGCCAGGCCTCCCTGTCCATCACTAACTTCCGGAGTTCGCTCAGACTCACGTCCATCGAGTCAGTGATGCCATCCAGCCATCTCATCCTCTGTCGTCCCCTTCTCCTCCTGCCCCCAATCTCTCCCAGCATCAGAGTTTTTTCCAATGAGTCAACTCTTNAGTTCATGATCTGAGCCACAGTCAGTTCCTGGTCTTGTTTTTACTGACTGTATAGAGCTTCTCTATGTTTGGCTGCAAAGAATATAATCAATCTGATTTCGGTGTTGACCATCTGGTGATGTCCATGTGTAGAGTCTTCTCTTGTGTTGTTGGGAGAGGATGTTTGCTAGGACCAGTGCGTTCTCTTGGCAAAACTCTATTAGCCTTTGCCCTGCTTCATTCCGTACTCCAAGGCCAAATTTGCCTGTTACTCCAGGTGTTTCTTGATTTTCTACTTTTGCATTCCAGTTCCCTATAATGAAAAGGATGTCTTTTTTTGGTGTTAGTTCGAAAAGGTCTTGTAGGTCTTCACAGAACCATTCAACTTCAGCTTCTTCAGCGTTACTAGTTGGGGCATAGTCTTGGATTACTGTGATATTGAATGGTTTGCCTCGGAACCAAACAAAGATCATTCTGTCAGTTTTGAGATTGCACCCAAGTATTGCATTTCAGACTCTTTTGTTGACCATGATGGCTACTCCATTTCTTCTGAGGGATTCTTGGCCATAGTAGTAGATATAATGGTCATCTGAGTTAAATTCACTCATTCTGGTCCATTTTAGTTCACTGATTCCTAGAATGTTGATGTTCACTCTTGCCATCTTCCATTTGACCACTTTCAATTTGCCTTGTTTCATGGACCTGACATTCCAGGTTCCTATGAAATAAACTAATGCTTACTTTAATCAGAACTTCTAAAAAAACAAACTCCTTGTGACTGTCTTCTGAAGCATGTCTTAAGAGACTTTCCTGACTTTTAATGGTAGAAAAGACCTTCTAGGTGTTACATAGCTCTTATCCCCCAGAGCTGGGTTGTAGTTGCTTTAGAGAAGCATGTGTTTGAATTTCATAGGATTTCTATGTTTTAAACTCAGTGCTAAGTTTCACAAATGAAGTGAGCATCAACACTTGTAAAGCATGAAAGATAAACCATTACTATCATTGATTTAGAAAATACCACTGAATAAAATAAAAACATAAATAGAGTTAGTACCTGTAAACCCAGCCTGTTTTATTTCCTAATACTTGGTGGCTCAGACAGTAAAGTGTCTGTCTACAGTGTGAGAGACCTGGGTTCGATCCCTGGGTCAAGAAGTTCCCTGGAGAAGGAAATGGCAACCCACTCCAGTACTCTTACCTAGAAAATCCCATGGATGGAGGAGCCTGGTGTCCATGGGGTTGCAAAGAATCAGACACGACTGAGTGACTTCACTTTCACTTTATGTAATAATCAAAGACCTATAATAGACATATCTTGACAGATAAATGTCTATCNAATGGCAACCCACTCCAGTACTCTTACCTAGAAAATCCCATGGATGGAGGAGCCTGGTGTCCATGGGGTTGCAAAGAATCAGACACGACTGAGTGACTTCACTTTCACTTTATGTAATAATCAAAGACCTATAATAGACATATCTTGACAGATAAATGTCTATCCATATATCCAGCCATCTTATCCTCTGTCACTGCCTGTCCTGTCCTCAGTCTTTCCCAGCATCAGGGTCTTTTTTCAGTGAGCTGGCTCTTCACGTCAGGTGGCCAAAGTATTGGAGCTTCAGCTTCAGCATCAGTCCTACTCTTGATCAGAACTTTCATAGATAATCATAATTCTGGAAAAAAATTGTGTAATTTTCTCTAAGTGGAAGGAAGGTTGAACAAATCACTAGTTTCAAATAACTATAGATGGAAACCCAATATCCTCAGGTGCTCTAAATGATATAAATGACGCTGAGTGAGAGGGCTGAGATGCACCTCTTGCTGGTTTTTGCCCTTGGTCAACCTGCCAAATCCCACCTACTCCTGAGAAAATGCAGTTTATAACATTTGTAACATCCAGAATAGAGCTAATTGCTATATTCACAATGAGTTGTTAGTGAAGAATTAATGATTTGATAAATGGAACTGTTAATGCAATGCAAATTATATGGACAGCCTGTGTCTTTGGTGATATTTATTTACTTAGGCAATGATTATCTATCATTGCTTTTACAAATTATTAAATCCCTATCAAGAATTGTTACAAGTTTTTCTGCCAAGGACTTTTTATTATGAGTGTTTCAATTACATGAAGGAGGACTTGAGGTCTAAGAACATGTTTTGAAATTTGATATTAATTTATAAATTAATAAATGTACACTGACTATATGTTCTATTCTGTCAATGTGTTATATAATTCTTATCTCCTGAAAGTTCAGATTCACTATTTTAGATTATATTTTTTCATTCCTTTTTGTTCTAAGGGAGCTATTAAATGAACTCAATTATTTTCTTTTAGTGGATATTTGAAAAGAAAATTATTGTCTGTTTCTTCAAGTAAAGTAAACATGTGCAACAATAAGGATATCAATATCATTCAGTGCTTGCAGCCTTCTACTCTTGACTGAATGTTGTTTAATAGTGTTCTAAGGTCATGATTTCTGCTGCAGGTCATCATCATCATTCATATGTGTTAAGCGCTTCTAAAGTAATGGGCTATCTGTTTATCATCTATCTCTGTGCTCTCTAAAACCAGAGTTTCATATAATGTCAAATAAGATAGACAAGTGATCAAATATATTGTCCCATGGAAAGACTGGGAATAGCAGAGTGATCAAGACTGTGGTCAGCCTAAATAATTCAACTTCCTCTGAGGTCTTTGTGGTATGTGGGCAAATGAATGTGAATTTTTAATTGTCTACACTCCCAATTTCCCAGTGGAATGAAAATAGCTCTGAAAAACATAGCATTTTTTTTTCTCCTGCAGAATATATTTACTTCAGAAACAGAAAAAAAATTTAGAAAATTTAAAAATTGTGTTAAAAAGTTTAAAAAGTAGGTGGCAGTATTAAAAAAATATACAATGCATGGAACTGAATAAAAATTATTAAATTAGAACAATGTGAGCAATGAGTAATGGTCATGATAATGCTGAAAAATAAACCATTTAAGAAGATGAAAAGCTAAAGAAGGAGGTTCCTAACTCACAGAAAAAAAATGTGATATGGAGGACAGACCTAAGAGATTAAAAAAAAAAAGACTTATGAAGTAGAAGTCATAATTAAATAAATAATTATAGCACACTGTCCTAAATGTGAAAAGACTTGAATCTTTGTATTGAAAAGATTTGCTGAACATGTCAGTACTCACTTAAAAAATTTATATTTGTTGGGAATATAAACTAGTATAGCCACTATGGAGAACAGTGTGGAGATTCCTTTAAAAATTGCAAATAGAACTGCCTTATGACCCAGCAATCCCACTGCTGGGCATACACACCGAGGAAACCAGAATTGAAAGAGATACGTGTACCCCAGTGTTCATTGCAGCACTGTTTATAACAGCCAGGACGTGGAAGCAACCTAGATGTCCATCAGCAGATGAATGGATAAGAAGGCTGTGGTACATATACACAATGGAGTATTACTCAGACATTAAAAAGAATACATTTGAATCAGTTCTAATGAGGTGGATGAAACTGGAGCCAATTATACAGAGTGAAGTAAGCC
>SJYX01005226.1:179591-216860 GCA_006410675.1 Oreotragus oreotragus
AAAAAAAATAAAAATAAATAAAAAAGAAAAGAAATTTATATTTACATATATACTGAATTTTTGTTTTATACTTAAAAGTAAATTTAAAAGATTCTATAAGAATCCAATTAGGCTACAAAACAGGTTCAGACAAAAGGAAAAGGTATCACACTTCTTTTCATATTTTTCATATAAAAGATATTGGATTAATGGAGAATTTCCTCAGGTCTAAGGGCTCATATCTACGTGTGAGAACAACAGAAGAGTATTCTAAGATTTCTCATATCCATTTCCTAAAGAAGCCATCCAAATAAAGGCATAAAAACCATGACTTAATGAAAGAGTAAGTTGCTTTTGCAGAGGATATTGAAGCCAATTAAATAAAGATCTTTCTTACAAATCAATGCAATTTTAAAAATAAATTCTGAGCTAAAAACACATGATTCTATAACAGGAAAGATAAGACACCAATATTTTAAATATTTTTTTAAAACATGAGAAGATGATAGTGGGTCAGTGGGAGAGGTCTCAGAAGATGGCATAATGAATTTTGGGTTCTACGCTTTGAAGTTAATAGATTATTTTTTTCTTATTATTATCACTGATTACTAGACAAAATAATGTTAACTAAATACAAGCATGACTACATTAATATAAAAGTATATCTTTCAGATAGCTAGGAACAAAAGCAAAGAGGATATACATTGAAAAGCTTATGAAACATAATATAATGAATAATTCCACATTTATAGAAATATTTCATATATATGTAAATATAAATTAAACAAACATTTATAATATTCCACTGAAAGATAATCATCTTTAGGTATTGATGGTAGATTATTACAGATTTTGTATGTTTTTATTTTACATAGTTTCAGCAGTGACTATCAATTATATGATGATACAAAATAAATAATAGTGACTTGTTTTTACTAATATCAAAATTTAAACTAATTTTACATACATGCAATGTCATTACTTAATACTTCTAGAAAATTTTAGCTAATAGAATATTTTCAGTGACAAAGAAATTAAGCCTGATTATTTTGAATTAGTTAGTTGAAATCAGTTACTTTTTAATATATAGTGAAAATGGCACTTATTGAAGAAAGAAAGATTTAGCTGTGTATTTATCATATATCCAAGTTAATATATAATGGGAATTGAGAGAGGTTACTGTATCACGGAAATAGCCAAGCTGAGTCTTAAAACAGTAGTACCATGTAAACACATGCTCTCAACATTACTTAAAGAGGCAAAGACTTAAAAATTTCAAAGATGCCATATTCAGGAAAATGTTCAAAACAGGATCAAAGTTAAGTNAGTTAATATATAATGGGAATTGAGAGAGGTTACTGTATCACGGAAATAGCCAAGCTGAGTCTTAAAACAGTAGTACCATGTAAACACATGCTCTCAACATTACTTAAAGAGGCAAAGACTTAAAAATTTCAAAGATGCCATATTCAGGAAAATGTTCAAAACAGGATCAAAGTTAAGTTTCATCTGGTTATAAGTTTCATTTGGTTTTAAGTCTTCCCTTAGGAAAGTACCAAGTTTAGTAAAAATATGTTGGGAATGAGCATATCTGATATTATTTAGGGCTCCACTACTATCTCAGACAGTAAATAATCTGCGTGCAATGCAGGAGACCTGGATTTGATCCCTAGGTTGGGAAGATACTCAGGGGAAGGGAACGGCTACTCACTCCAGTATTCTTGCCTGGAGAATTCCATGAAGAGAGGTGTCTGGTGGGCTACAGTCTGTGGGGTTGCAAAGAGTTGGACAAAGTGAGTGACTGTATTATCCACAGATTAATAATTGAATGAGAGATGATGCTTCGAATTTGCTCTGCTTTTACAATTTCACCATGAAAAGTTAGGGAAGAGACAACAGATGTCTTTATACTTTTGACATAGCTCAGATGGTAAAGAATCTGCCTGCAATGCAGGAGACCATAGTTGGATCCCCGGGTTGCAGAATCCAATGGACAGAGGGGCCTGGTGGGCTACAGTCCATAGGGTTGCAAAGAGTCAGATATGACTGAGCGACTAACACCATTGACAAGAGAGAGTTTATTTCCAATTACAGGATGATTTAAGGCTTGTTGAAAACTGATTTGTCTCCTGGTTGATGGTTTTTTACTAAATAGAAGGAGCTTATTTTAAAAGGAAAGCTAATCTTATGTACTGTCTGTAATTGAAATTGGGTTGAGAAATCAAAATACCTTTGTCTTTAGAAGTTATATTGTAATAGAAGCTAAGATTATATTCCAGTCATTATAAAAGTACTATTTAATAGAAAAATGTTGCATGTAAACATTTTTTATTCCAAATTTTCCTCAGAAGAGTTAACTAGAAGAAATCATATGAGCTAATTGTGGCAGAATCTAATTTGGTTCATGGAAATTGCATTTGTCATCCACTTTTCTCTTTCCAGTACCCTCCCACCACAGGCTGACTCAATAGGTGGAGCAGGTGTCATTAATTCCAGTGAACTCACAAAATGTTGAATGTTGTTCCCATTGCAAGTCACTACTGGAATTTTATTTTTTAATCCCTATGGAAATTCACCATTCTTTGTTGACTTAAAACTTAGTTTCTTCATACAAGTATTTAAATAAAACTTATCTTGTGTTTATGTTTTCCTATTCTGATTGTTAAAAGAAATGAATCAGAGGATAAGAGAAATGGTGATATTTCTTGACCAAAATTCAGTTACAAAATGTGTCTTGCAGTTTATTCTTTGTTGCATTGGTTAAATATACACTTTTCATTTATTAAGCTTCAGTTCAGTTCAGTTCAGTTGCTCAGTCGTGTCCAACTCTTTGCAACCCTATGAATCACAGCACGCCAGGCCTCCCTGTCCATCACCAAATCCCGGAGTTTACTCAAACTCACGTCCATCGAGTTGGTGATGCCATCTAGCCATCTCATCCTCTGTCTTCGCCTTCTCCTCCTATCCCCAATCCCTCCCAGCAACAGAGTCTTTTCCAGTGAGGCAACTGTTTGCATGAGGTAGCCAAAGTGTTGGAGTTTCAGCTTTAGCCGTCAGTCCTTCCAAAGAACACCCAGGACTGATCTCCTTTAGAATAGACTGGTTGAATCTCCTTGCAGTCCAAGGGACTCTCAAGAGTCTTCTCCAGCACCACAGTTCAAAAGCATCAATTCTTCGACACTCAGCTTTCTTCACAGTCCAACTTTCACATCCATACATGACCACTGGAAAAACCATAGCCTTGACTAGACAGACCTTTGTTGGCAAAAGTAATGGCTCTGCTTTTCAATATGCTATCTAGGTTGGTCATAACTTTTCTTCCAAGGAACAAGCGTCTTTTAATTTCATGGCCACAATCACCATCTGCAGTGATTAGACTCTAAAATTGGAAGCTATTTTCTCTATAGTTATATCATATATGAAGTTAGTCTTTCCCATGTAAAATTCTAGAGAAAGATTGGTGAAAGTCATTATATATATATATTTGTTTATAAAAGGTTGTTGTGAATTCAGAGTTTGAAAACCATTGATTCTTACCCTACAAATGATTCTCTTCTTTTTTTTACAGTTAGTCTCCTCGGTCAATAAATTACTTTATCTTATGTGAGTTAAGCATTATCATGACTTTATTATGTAATTAATAAAACTAGGGATGAGGGATAGTTTGGAACTAATGAACTGTAGCCCATCAGGCTCTTCTGTCCAGTATGACACTGAAAGATGAACTCCCCAGGTCAGTAGGTGCCCAATATGCTATTGGAGAAGAGTGGAGAATCAACTCTAGAAAGAATGAAGACACTGAGCCCAAGCAAAATCAATGCACAATTGTGGATGTGAATGGTGATGGAAGCAAAGTCTGATGTTGTAAAGAACAATATTGCATAGGAACCTGGAATGATAGGTCCATGAATTGAGGTAAATTGGAAGTGGTCAAACAGGAGATGGCAGGAGTGAACATTGACATTTTAGGAATCAGAGAACTAAAATGAGCTGGAATGGGTGAATTTAACTCAGATGACCACTACATTGACTACTCTGGGCAAGAATCCCTTAGAAGAAATGGATAGCCCTCATAGTCAATAAAAGAGTCCAAAACGCAGTCCTTGGGTGCAATCTCAAAAATGACAGAATGATCTTGGTTTGTTTCCAAAGAAAATCATTCAAATCACAGTAATCCAACTCTATTCCACAACCCCTGATGCCAAAGAAGCTGAGTTGAAAGGTTCTATGAAGACCTACAAGACCATCTAGAACTAATACCCCAAAAGATATCCTTTTCACCATAGGGGACTGGAATGCAAAAGTAAGAAGTCAAGAGATATATTGAGTAACAGGCAAATTTGGCCTTGGGGTTTAAAATGAAGCAGGGCAAAGCTAAAAAGTCACTCAGTCATGTCCAACTCTTTGTGACCCTGTGGACTGCAGTGCACCAGGCTTCCCTGTGCATCACTAACTCCCAGTGCTTACTCAAACTCATGTCTATCGAGTTGGTGCTGCTATCCAATCATCTCACCCTCTGGCATCCCCTTCTCCTACTACCCTCAATCTCTCCCAGCATCAGAGTCTTTTCCAGTGACTCAGTTTTTCACATCAGGTGGCCAAAATATTGGAGTTTCAGCTTCAGGATCAGTTCTTCCAATGAATATTCAGGACTGATTTCCTTTAGGATTGACTGGTTTGATCTTCTTGCAGTCCAAGGGACTCTCAAGAGTCTTCTCCAGCACCACAGTTCAAAAGCATTAATTCTTCAGTGTTCAGCTTTCTTTATAGTCCTACTCTCACATCTATACACGACTACTGGAAAAACCATTGCTTTGACTAAATGGATCTTTGTCAGCAAAGTAATGTCTCTGCTTTTTATTTGCTGTCTAGATTGAATGCAGTCATGACATTAAAATATGCTTGTTCCTTGGAAGAAAAGCTATAACCAATCTAGAAAGAAAGTGAAAGAAAATGAAGGCACTCAGTCATGTCCAACTCTTTGCGACTCCATGGACTGTAGCCTACCAGTCTTTTCCGTTCATGGGATTTTCCAGGCAAGAGTACTGGAGTGGGTTGCCATTTCCTTCTCCAGGGGATTCTCCTGACCCAGGGATCAAACCCAGGTCTCCCTTATTGGAGACAGATGTTTTACCTCTGAGCCACCAGGGAAGTCCAACCTAGACAGCATATTAAAAGACCATTCAGGTATGACCTAAATCAAATCCCTCATGCTTATATAGTGGAAGTGACAAATACATTCAAAGGATTCGATTTGATAGAACTATGATAGAACTATTTGATAGAACTAGATTTGATAGAACATAGATCTGAAGAACTATGGGCAGAGGTTCATAACATTGTATAGGAGGCAGTGATCAAGACCATCCTCAAGAAAAATAAGTGCAAAAAGGCAAAATGGTTTTCTGAGAAGGCCTAACAAATAGCTGAGAAAAGAAGAGAAGCAAAAGGCAAAGAGGGAAAGGAAAGATATATCCATCTGAATGCAGAGTTTCAAAGAATAGCAGAGAGAGATAAGAAAGCCTTTCTAAGAGATCAATGCAAAGAAATAGAGAAAAGCAATAGAATAGGAAAGACTATAGCTCTCTTCAAGAAAATTAGAGATACCAAGGAAACATTTTCATGCAAAGATGGGCACAGTAAAGAACAGAAATGGTATAGAATTAAAAAACACAGAAGATATTAAGAAGAGGCGGCAAGAATACATAGAAGAACTATACAAAAAAATGACCCAGATAACCACAATGGTGTCATCACTCACTTAGAGCCAGCTATTCTGGAGTGCAAAGTCAAGTGGACCTTAGGAGGCATCACTACAAAAAAAGCTAGTGGAAATGATGCAATTCCAGTTGAGCTATTTCAAATCCTAAAAGATGACTTTATTAAAGTGCTGCACTCAATATGCCAGCAAATTTTGAAAATTTAGGGGTGACCAAAGGACTGGAAGATGTCAGTTTTCATTCCAATCCCAAAGAAAGGCAATGTCAAAGAATATTCAAACTACTGCACAATTACAGTCTCTCACGTTAGCAAAGTAATGCTGAAAAATCTCCAAGCTAAGCTTCAACAGCACGTGAACCGAGAAATTCCAGATGTTTAAGCTGGAACTGAAAAAGGCAAAGGAACCAGAGATCAAATTGCCAACATCCGTTGGATCATAGAAAAAGCAAGAGAATTCCATAAAAACATCTGTTTCTCCTTCATTGACACCACTAAAGCCTTTCAGTATGTGGATCACAACAAACTGTGGAAAATTTTTAGAGATGGGAATACCAGACCACCTTACCTGCCTCCTGAGACTGCATGAAGGTCAAAAAGCAACAGTTAGAATCATACATGAAACAACAGACTAGTTCCAGTTTGGGAAAGGAGAGAAAAGCAAAGAGGCAGAAGCAAAGAGGAAGTAAAGAGCCTCTCGTTGAAAGAGGGAAGAAAAAAAGCTGGCTTAAAACTTGATTCAAAAATGAAAGTCATGGCATCCGATTTCATCACTTCATGGCAAATAGACGAGGAAACAATGGGAACAGTTACAGACTTTATTTTCTTGTGTTCCCAAATCACTGCAGATGGTGACTGCAGCTGTGAATTTAAAAGATGCTTGCTAGGAAACATTGAAGGTGAGAGGAGAAGGGGAGACAGAGGATGAGATGGTTGGATGACATCACTGACTCAATGNTAGAACTAGATTTGATAGAACATAGATCTGAAGAACTATGGGCAGAGGTTCATAACATTGTATAGGAGGCAGTGATCAAGACCATCCTCAAGAAAAATAAGTGCAAAAAGGCAAAATGGTTTTCTGAGAAGGCCTAACAAATAGCTGAGAAAAGAAGAGAAGCAAAAGGCAAAGAGGGAAAGGAAAGATATATCCATCTGAATGCAGAGTTTCAAAGAATAGCAGAGAGAGATAAGAAAGCCTTTCTAAGAGATCAATGCAAAGAAATAGAGAAAAGCAATAGAATAGGAAAGACTATAGCTCTCTTCAAGAAAATTAGAGATACCAAGGAAACATTTTCATGCAAAGATGGGCACAGTAAAGAACAGAAATGGTATAGAATTAAAAAACACAGAAGATATTAAGAAGAGGCGGCAAGAATACATAGAAGAACTATACAAAAAAATGACCCAGATAACCACAATGGTGTCATCATTCACTTAGAGCCAGCCATTCTGGAGTGCAAAGTCAAGTGGACCTTAGGAGGCATCACTACAAAAAAAGCTAGTGGAAATGATGCAATTCCAGTTGAGCTATTTCAAATCCTAAAAGATGACTTTATTAAAGTGCTGCACTCAATATGCCAGCAAATTTTGAAAATTTAGGGGTGACCAAAGGACTGGAAGATGTCAGTTTTCATTCGAATCCCAAAGAAAGGCAATGTCAAAGAATATTCAAACTACTGCACAATTACAGTCTCTCACGTTAGCAAAGTAATGCTGAAAAATCTCCAAGCTAAGCTTCAACAGCACGTGAACCGAGAAATTCCAGATGTTTAAGCTGGAACTGAAAAAGGCAAAGGAACCAGAGATCAAATTGCCAACATCCGTTGGATCATAGAAAAAGCAAGAGAATTCCATAAAAACATCTGTTTCTCCTTCATTGACACCACTAAAGCCTTTCAGTATGTGGATCACAACAAACTGTGGAAAATTTTTAGAGATGGGAATACCAGACCACCTTACCTGCCTCCTGAGACTGCATGAAGGTCAAAAAGCAACAGTTAGAATCATACATGAAACAACAGACTAGTTCCAGTTTGGGAAAGGAGAGAAAAGCAAAGAGGCAGAAGCAAAGAGGAAGTAAAGAGCCTCTCGTTGAAAGAGGGAAGAAAAAAAGCTGGCTTAAAACTTGATTCAAAAATGAAAGTCATGGCATCCGATTTCATCACTTCATGGCAAATAGACGAGGAAACAATGGGAACAGTTACAGACTTTATTTTCTTGTGTTCCCAAATCACTGCAGATGGTGACTGCAGCTGTGAATTTAAAAGATGCTTGCTAGGAAACATTGAAGGTGAGAGGAGAAGGGGAGACAGAGGATGAGATGGTTGGATGACATCACTGACTCAATGGACATAAGTTTGAATGAACTCTGGGAGTTGGTGATGGACAGGGAGACTGGGCGTGCTGAAGTCAAGGGGTCGCAAAAAGTCGGACAAGAGTGAGCGACTGAACTGAACTGCTCCTTGGAAGAAAAGCTATGACCGACTTAGACAGCATATTAAAAAGCAGAGACATTAGTTTGCCTACAAAGGTCCATCTAGTAAAGCTATGGTTTTTCCAATAATCTTGTATGGATGTGAGAGATGGACTATAAAAAAAGCTAAGCACTGAAGAACTGATGCTTTTGAACTGTGGTATTGGAGAAGACTCTTGAGAGTCCCTTGGACTGTAAGAAGATCAAACCAGTCAATCCTGAAGGAAATCAGTCCTGAATATTCATTGGAAGGACTGATGCTGAAGCTGAAGCTCCAATACTCTGGTCACCTGATGCAAAGAACTAAGTCATTGGAAAAGACCCTGATGCTGGTAAAGATTGAAAGTGGGAAGATAAGCAGATGACAGTGGATAAAATGGTTGGATGGCATCACTGGCTCGATGGACATGAGTTTGAGCAAGCTCCAGGAGTTGGTGATGGAAAGGGAAGCCTGGTGTGCTGTAGTTCATGGGATCTCAAAGAGTTATGCACAGCTGAGGACTCAACTGAACTGAATAATCTAAGTGGAAAAAGGATTGTAAATATATATATATATATGTGTGTATAACTGAATCACTTTGCTCTGTATCTGAATCCAACACAACATTGTTAATTAACTATGATCCAATATAAAATAAAAATTGAAGAATATTAAAATGAAATTACAGATACCTGTGTGTGTACATAATCCATTTTTTGTGCTCTCATCCTTAAACTTAATTTTTAGCCCTCGATTTAGGCCTCTGTTTTATTAATTCAAGTTAATAAATTTACAGTGATTGTGGAAACTGCCTGGTTTAATGAAGGAGACCTGGACTCTGGAGGAAGCCTCCCCTAGTTTTAAGCTTACATCTCCAACTCTATCATATATTAGTATGATATGTCATTGAAAAAATTAGGAAAAGTTAAAAGGTTCAGATTCTTCATTTAAAAATGGGGAAAACATAAATAATGCATAGGAATGTTTGAAGAATTTAATAAGACAATATATTTTAAATACTTGCTATGATATTTAGTTCATGGTTAGTACATAACAGTCTCCTCTGCTTCTGATCATCTTTTGTTGAAATTTCGAATCAGCTGTGAAATAAATGTTCTAAGGCAGGCACAAAAGGTCAAAAACGCAGACAAAAATTTGACAGACCAAAAAAAGTCAATCTCTGGACACTCCAATTGATCACAATTGTGGTAGCTGAGATAGATACTGTCTTTCTCACTCTTTTGCAAGTGACTTTGGGAGAATTATTAACCACTTATAAATATTTTCAATTTTAAAATGAGCACTCTATGTCATCCAGGGTTTAAGTAAGTGTCCAGACTCATCAAATTGTATATAGATTAACATGAGCAGTTTTTGTATGTAAATAATACCTCAGTAAAGCTTTAAAAACCCAGTAAATAAAATATGGTGAAACAGCGAGTTATCCAGATTATCGGCCTTCATTTTAAGTAATTTATTTGTACAAAACTTTACTGGATTTTCTCAATATTTATCAGTTCTTTCTATATTTATCAAAGTAGAAAAATGCCTAGAGTTAAAATACAGGAAAAATACTGTTGAAAATTATGTTTAGTGGAGAAATTTAAAATTATAACTGCTCACAGAAGGTAAGGGCTCCCCTGGTGGCTCAGACAGTAAAGCGTCTGCCTGCAGTGCAGGAGACCGGGGTTCAATCCCTGGGTCGGGAAGATCCACTGGTGAAGGAAATGGCAACCCATTCCAGTATCCTTGCCTGTCATTAAGAATGAGATGGATCTAGTAGGGTACGGCTCCAGAGTTACTTCATGTGGTTAATTGAGGGTAGAGTGTGGTTTCAGACTTGTTTAGTTGCCAAGCTGTGTCCAACTCTTTTGTACCCCAAGGTCTGTACCTGCCAGGTTACTCTGTTCATGAGATGTCCCAGGCAAGAACAGTGGAATGGGGTGGTTTGCCATTTCCTTCTCCAGAGGATCTTCCCAACCCAGGGATCAAACCATGTCTCCTGCATTGCAGGGGGATTCTTTACCACTAAGCCATCTGGGCAACCCCGATTGAATTAGAAGACTTATTCATAATGATAAGATGGATGTCACTGGATGCTTATGAATATTTGAAGGTGTTATTTCACATTGATGTATTTGAAGTAAGTGGTTGGTGAAAACTTTGAAGAACTGTTGGTAAACTTTACTTTTTAATTTAATTACTCTCCAAACCAAAATCAATGCATACACATGGGAAAAAATTAAAGTTGCCTAAAAGAATATACAGTGAAAAGGTATGCCTCCTTGTCTTCTTTCCAGATATAACTAAGCTAATGATTTCCTATGTAAATTCTCAAAATATTTTTCTGTGTATATACCTTGCATTTGTCTTGTGATGACTTTTGATACTATATGAATACTGATCCTGATACTTTTAAGAATTGAATGCTAGACCTGCACCTTTTTCGTCCACTGCTATATAATTTGTGCCAGATGGTACCTTGACAATATCTGAGGTGATGCTGTGTGACAGTACCTATTGTGACAATTAGAATTTATGCTTCAAAGGTTTTATGACTTGCAGAAGATGCCAAATTTCCATCTAACCAAAAATACTATGTTCACTTTAAATGCAGTGTTAATATTCAGATTTACTTTGATTCATTTCTACTTGGGAATACAGCATGGAATTCATGGAATTTATGTTTTCTGTAGCAAAATTATGTGTGATTGCAGGTAAAATTATGTAATTTCTCTGAGTAGAACAAAGGTGTACAATCTGAATCTAAGCTACTCCACTCACTCTTCTGTAAGCACCCTGGTTTAGAGCATATTTCCCTTCAAGTGAGTCTTTTGTGAAGCTGTACGAGTCTAGTTTCTGAAGCTGAAAAGCCAGACTTAATATGAGGAGAAATTACAAGAGGTCATTTTCCACTGGAGTCCAGATGGCTTTGAAATTTTGAAGAAGCTTGGTGTGGAGGCTTGTTTGGGATTAAGGGCAGATTTGAAACCATATGGGACTGTTTTAGTCTAGGAAAGTTAAAATTTATAAAGATGAATGATTAAAAATAACCCCAGTCTTGAGCAGTGGCTTAGAGAGGAGTAATCCAAGGAGAAATTACAAGAGGTCATTTTCCACTGGAGTCCAGATGGCTTTGAAATTTTGAAGAAGCTTGGTGTGGAGGCTTGTTTGGGATTAAGGGCAGATTTGAAACCATATGGGACTGTTTTAGTCTAGGAAAGTTAAAATTTATAAAGATGAATGATTAAAAATAACCCCAGTCTTGAGCAGTGGCTTAGAGAGGAGTAATCCTCCAGAGTTCAGAATACTGGGTTCTTGGCTTCCTGTGATAAAAATGTGAATGCCTTCTGCCTCCTCCCCTCTTGTCCCCTTTTGTGGCCTCCTGTGCCCTCCCATCACTTTGTCTCCAGCTTGCTTTTTCTGAATGGGGACTTTATAGTTTTATTGTTTACTGTCCGCGATGCAGGAGCCATTACTGTCAGGTCTGTTGAAAGGCTTCAGTGAAAAGGGTCAGTGTCATCATTTGTTTTTTTATGGAACCTTCTCTCTATGCTGGCCAAGTCCTAAATCATACCCTTATTCTATTAGACAAAGTGATAGACAAAATGGGTATTTAAAATAGGGGAAATAAAACATCACTCAAAATCCCTAACAGAATTATTTATTTTACTCTCACCTTTAATCACAGGTAGAATTATTCTTTATTAACAAATACAGTGAATCTGAGCTTTTAGCTGAGCATTTAGTGGAACATCTACCCAGTAAGCTTTGCTTATGTTGCAGACAGCTACCCTGAGGAGTGATTTGAATTTAAATGTGGTTCCCTTATTAGTTTCTGCTAACTGCAAATATCCCAGGCACTTAATTAAGTGGCTGAGTAATGTATGAATGCTCACTTCCGCTTGTCATGCAGAACAAAGTGATGTATTTATATTCCATGCACAATATGAAATTTAATGACACGGGCAACAGTAATTTAGAAAACCTTTGTTTTTATTGTCCTTGTTTTTGCTTAAGCAGTTTCTCCGCTTTGTCACAGTTTGGCCAGGACAATGATATAAGACTTCATCCAAATGTTAGCTGCTGGCAGGTGACATTTGCTAATAAACCAGAGGTTCTTCGTGCCATGTAATGACTTAAAACTTTGGTGGGTTTTCATTAACTATGCTATTTTGGTTTTGTTCCTTACTCTAAATTTTAATTTAATAGCAGGGAACAATTACTTTATGAGGCTGTTTAGCCACTGCAACATAAAGGAAAAGGTAGCTTCTGTTAGGATTTGAATTAACATACAGGGTTGCAAAGTAAACAAATAAAAAACAACCAGTACTAACTTTTTTAACACTAGATTGTGAGGAGCAAAATACTGAGGCCAAGTCACCTGACAAGCATTTCAGGGAACCCCTTTCATTTCATAGTTTACTAAAGTTATTGTTTTTTATTTACTTCAGGAATCCAAAAATGCCAAGAGATTTTTGATTGGCATTCAAGGTCAATTCTAAAGCTGGAATCCTATTTTTCCTCTATCCCAATCTTTCTGGATCTCCCACACATTCACATAATACTTTAAATAGTTCTAAATTAAATGTTTATGTTTTGTCATTTTAAATTGGGCTGTATGCAGTTATTTGGACAGTGGTTTGACTAGTCAGATGGTGCTATTGTGGTGCAAAGCAGAAGGAATTAATATTCTCCCTATTTCATCTCCTTTGGTCCACAAGTGGGGTTGGGAGGCTCCTTTAATTAGAGTCTCGGCTCTGTCTGTCTGTTCTGGAAATCCTAGCTTCAATTAGTCTAGTCGCTTTATTTAGACAGTTTCATTTGTTTCCTAATGGAATTAGGGGGGTGGTGAATTGGGTCAAAGTTGTAGCGTATTACTTTCTGATATAAAATGTACTTTATATCCTGTGCAAAATTCTGTACCACAAGAAAGTGAAGTGTTCATCTGAACTATAATTTCTCACTGAATGGGGGAACTGCGTGTAAACTATGGAGGCTTGCTACCCATGCCAACACTAACCAAGGGAAAATGACATCAGGCTGCTGGGAGAATGCTGCTGCGCAGTTCTTGACAGAGAGACCCTACTGCCTGTTAAATTCTTGGCAATGCTCTTCCTTGATGCCTCAATAATCATAAACTGCCATTTGGTGTTAAAGGATTCTTCCGTTTCCAAAATTGGTAGTTTTATTTAAAAATATATCAGTCTTACATTTCTGCTTCTTTCGTATCGAATTCCAATTTTAGGTGTGCTGACAAGTTACGAAGCAAGGGAGTGGGGAAACACTGGCAGCAAAAATGGCAGAAATTGTTCTAATCTCCTAATTTCTGTGCACCTGCATTTGATGGGCTTTCTCTTGCTAGCTCTGACATCAAATCTGTCCCAGCACCTTTAGCCACTCTGACCTCACCATATGCCCCTTACTGGAGAGAAGCCCAGCTTGGCTGCTTGTGCTGAGTCCACATATGTTGAGGGAGAGGACCCCAGAAGATGGTTGACAGTATTCTTTCAGCCAGTAATCCCTTCAGGGAGATGAAAGGTGCTCCCTTGTGCCTGTTCTCATGTTACATACTGTATTCAAACCCCAGCTAAAAGTGACCAATGCAAGCTATGGCAGTTTACCTTTACCCTCCAGCTATAGGGCTCACACCACTCTTGGCAGATAAATATCCTCTCTTTTCTTTTCTCTTTTTCCTTTGTAAAAAGAGTATCTCTCAATATTCAGTTAATCAGCACTGACAACCCCCATTTGACTCTTCACTTCTCTAGTGAGGCTTCCAGCTTTCAAGCATCAAGATCAGTGAGATTCTCTTCTGGGTGGGCCAGTTTGTTTCTCAGTGACATGAGAGCATTGCCTGCAGTGTGTACTGGGTGAGGCTTGTCAGTTGAGATATAATGTTGCTCTTTTGACGATTTTTTTTTTCAACTATCTGTACAAACTGAAGAGACTAGAAATATGTATCCTGTTTTTTTTCTACTGCAAATAAGCACATTGCATTCTTTTTTGTTTGGACATCTGAGCATACCATAAGAGCAGAATATCAGGATTGGAAAGATGCCTAAATATTAAGTCCATGCATCCACCTGGTGCTTAAATCCTAGCCATAGTACTCTCCTAAATGTCATCTTTTCATACTGTTAAAAAGCAGAGATTACTTTGTTGACAAAGGTCTGTCTAGTCAAAGCTATGGCTTTTCCAGTAGTCATGTATGGATGTGAGAGTTTGACTATAAAGAAAGCTGAGTGCCAAAGATTTGATGCTTTTGAACTGTGGTGTTGGAGAAGACTCTTGAGAGTCCCTTGAACTGTAAGATCCAACCAGTCCATCCTGTAGGAAATCAGTCCTGAATATTCATTGGAAGGACTGATGCTGAAGCTGAAGCTCCAATACTTTGGCCACCTGATGCAAAGAACTGACTCCTTAGAAAAGACCCTGATGCCGGGCAAGACTGAAGGCATGAGAATAAAGGGACGACAGAGGAAGAGATGGTTGGATAAGTATCACCGACTCAATGGACCTGAGTTTGAGCAAGCTCCAGGAGTTGGTGATAGACAGGGAAGCCTGGTGTGCTGCAGTCCATGGGGTCACAGAGTCGGACATGACTGAGCGACTGAACTGAACCAATCTGAACTGTCATCTAGCATAGGTTTGAATGCCGTCAGTACCAGGGGACGCATATTCTTCAAAATCATCCAGTTCTATCTGTGGATAATGATGTAAACGGGGTGACTGTACTCTAACACACAAGTACAAGCACACACACACACTGAGCCCTTGCCACTGAATCGCCTCTCTTCTTGAGTTGTATAATTGTAAATTGAATTATAGATGTAAAAGGAACACTTACTAGTTCTTGCTAAGTCTAGTTCCAGCTTTCCATTCCAACCTATCAAGATATTTTTGTTCTAATCTGATATCCAGGGTGTTTATTCTCTCCTTATTTGTCATCTACAAGTGTAACTGGCATGTGCATACCATGAGACAATATAGACTAATACATAAGTGGCAATGGAGGTGAGAAGAGTCTGGATTCCAAACCCAGCATTGCTACTGCATAACCAGTAGTCAAGTCTTAGAGACAATTCCCAGGCCTCTCTGACTCTAAGATTTTTAATGATAAAATTTATATTTATTTCCTCCAAACTTAGTGTAACATATTAATTTTAAACAAAAAGATATATAGGTTAAGTTTTGAATTGTTTTCCAAATATAATTGTTAAAACATGAGAGTCAAGCACTCATTTTTAAAAACCACTGTATAAAGGTAGGATTGGCTTGTGAAAAGCTGTGCGTATTTAATGTGTACAACTTAATTAGTTTGGGGATAAATAAATATCTGTGAAAACATTAGTCATGTATGTCATTAGTCATACAGTAGTCATGTATGGATGTGACAGGTGGACTATAAAGAAAGCTGAGTGCCAAAGAATTGATGCTTTTGAACTGTTGTGTTGGAGAAGTCTCTTGAGAGTCCCTTGGACTGCAAGGAGATCTAACCAGTCCATCCTAAAGAATATCAGTCCTGAATATTCATTGGAAGGACTGATGCTGAAGTTGAAACTCCAACACTTTGGCCACCTGGTGCGAAGAACTGACTCAGTGGGAAAGACAACCCCCAAAATACTTGCCTTTGAAAGTCAATGGGGATTACTTCCAGGAAAACTATAAAACTTCAGGGGCAGAAAACACACTCTTAAAGGGCTTACCTGCAGACTCATTTCACCTGAAAAACAGGCTCCTCTGTCCATGGGATTTTACAGGCAAGAATACTGAAGTGGGTTGCCGTTTCCTCCTCCAGAGTGGACCAGAAGTAAGGGGGATGCATTTATTTATTCTCAAGAATCTGCCAGAGAGGCAGGAACCAGTTGGAATGTTCATAGGTACTGAGACAATAGTGAGAGTGATTTTTCAATCTCAGGTTACCTTGCTAATACCAGTCTGGTGGGTGTCATTTTGAAAATCTCCATCTAAATTATTAATAGGGCCTCCCAGGTGGTGCAGGGTTAAAGAATCTGCCTGCCAATGCAGGAGCTGCAGGCGATGCAAGAGACGTGGGTTCAATCCCTGGGTTAGCAATAGTTCCAGTGAATACTATTTGAAAGTGTTCACCCTTTGAAGAGAACTTCCCACTCCTGATCTGTGGCCTGACCTCACAGCAGGTCCAATGGTAACCCTGCCAACCAGCACCTGATAGCTTCAACAGCTGGGCTGTACAGCAGTGTTGAGGGCCAGTCCCACTCCAGCACACTGCAGTTGCTGTGATGGGTCTCATAGTTGTCCCAGGTGGGCATAGTTGTCAGCCATGCCCACCAGTACACTACAGCAGTAGCCGTGGCCCCACCACCACAGGAGGGCACACATAGCTTATGTAGATGACACTCCTTGGGCATTTGACTCTTGTGGTCAGGTGGGATTGCTCTTCTGAGCCTCCCAGGACATTTACACATAAGGCCACTTTTCAAGACTGGGAGAAGTAACTGATTTACCTAATATATAGAAGCAAACAGAAAATAAGCAAAATATGGAGACAAAGGAATATGTTCCAACCAAAGCAAGCTAAAGCTTTAGAAGTAGAATTAAACAAAATAGAAATAAGCAATCTACCTGTTAAAGATGCTTGATGGTAATAAAGATGCTCATCAAACTGGGAAGAATGGATTAATACAGTAAGAACTTCAACAAAGATACAGAAAAAATTAAAAATACCAAACAGAAGTTGTAACTGAAGTGAAAAATACACTAGAGGGTTTCAATAGTAGATTGGATGAAGTTGAAGAAAGAAATAGCAGAATGGAAGACAAAGCAACAGAATTCATCAGACAGAAAAGCAAATGAAAAAAGAGTTTTGAAAAAGTGAAAATATCTCAAAGGACCTTTGGAACAACATCAAGCAAAATAATGTTTGCATTATAAGGGTCACAGAAGAAAAGATAAAGGGCCAGAAAAATTATTTGAAGAAATAGTGGCTGAAAGCTTTCCTAAACTGATGAAGGAAACAGATACCCAGGTCCATGATACTCAGAGAGTTCTGAGTATGATGAATCCAAAGAGAAACAAACTAAGGCACATTCTAAAATGGTAAAAGTTAAGGATAAAGAGAATCCTCAAAGGAGCAAGAGAAAATAAAAATAAGTCCAAGAAAAGAAAATCCATCACTGCTTCCACTTTTTCCCCTTCTATTTGCCATGGGAAGGAAATGGCAACCAACTCCAGTATTCTTGTTTGAAAACTCCCATGAACACAGGTGACTGGTGGGCTACAGTTCATGGGGTCACAAAGTGGCTGGCATGACTGAGCTACTGAGCACATCTTTGCCACCGTAATTGAACTAGATACCATGATCTTAGTTTTTTGAATGTTGAGTTTTAAGCCAGCTTTTTCACTCTCCTCTTTCACCTTTATCTAGATGCTCTTTACTTCCTCTTTGCCTTCTGCCATTAGAGTGGTAACATATGCATATCTGAGATTGTTGATATTTCTCCTGGCAATCTTGATTCCAGCTTGTGATTCATCCAGCCTGGCATTTCACATGGTATACTCTGCATATAAGTTAAATAAGCAAGGTGACGATACACAGCCTTGATGCACTCCTTTCCCAGTTTTGAACCAGTCTGTTGTTCCATATCTAGTTCTAACTGTTACTTCTTGATCTGCATACAGGTTTCTTAGGAGACTGGTAAGGTGGTCTGGTATCCCCATCTCTTTAAGAATTTTCCAAAGTTTGTCAAAGGCTTCAGCATAGTCAGTGAAGCAGAAGTAGGTGTTTTTTTTTTTTTTCTGAAATTGCCTTAATTTCTCTATGATCCAGTGAATGCTGGCAATTTGATCTCTGGTTTCCTCTGCCCTTTCTAAATCCAGCTTGTACATCTGGAAGTTCTCGGTTCATTCACTGCTGAAGCTTAGCTTGAAGGATTTTGATCATGACATTGCTAGCATGTGAAATGAGCACAGTTGTACAGTAGTTTGAACATTCTTTGGCTTTGCCCTTCTTTGGGCCTGTAATGAAAACTGACCATTTCCTGTCATGTGGCCACTGCTAAGTTTCCAAATTTGCTGACATATTGACTGTATGGTGGTGGATAGTAATCAGACTTGTGATGATCACTCTTTAATGTATACATATGTTGAACTGTGTTTACATATACCCGAAACTTATATAATAAAAAGACATACCAGTAAAGATATACTGTTAGTATTTATTCTCCATGAACCTCAAGTAGTAGGACTTACCTCTTTTTTCATCTAAGTATTCCTTTTATTAAGTTTCCTGTAGTATTTATCAGCAGGTACTTGATGCAGTATCTGCCTATTTTTCATTTTTGAAAATGGTATATCTGTTTCTAATCTTCATTTCCGTCATTTCCAGTATCCTTCTATGGTCACTTACCATGCCAGTAATCTGTTTTGTGTGTGTTTTTTTTTTTTTTTCATTCTAGTGGGCATTCTTTAAGCTTCTCCTCCATGAATACTGTTTTAGGATTCTGATAATTGAGCATTATTAAACTAATTTAGCATTGTGAAATGATGAAAAGTATAGTTACAGCAATTTTATCTCAAGATCCAGACTTTCTGTCTCTTTGGAACCTGAGGTTCAGAGAAGTGATTCAGTAAAATAAATGTTTAGAAATAGAACACCTATTTATGGTAGCTTAGGACATACATGTTCAAATACTATTTGTGAAGTATGCTCATTAACAATTGAGATATAAAACAAAGTAAAAAAAATTATTGAGCACTAAGTGCTAGGTATTGCTTGAGCTTATTTCATTAACTATATTTTAATTGCTTTTTAAAAATGACCTCATAACGTAGAGTAACATTGTTGATGTTTTATACAGGAACAAAGAGAAGTTCAGAGAGACTGAAGGAACTTGTCTATGATACTTACGTTTTTAGTAGGTACATGAGTCTAGATTTAAACTAAGATTTCACAGATTTTCCCTTGCCTGTTACAGACCTGAGAAAAGTATATGTATTTTATAAATGCATCAAATACTCTATACATGTAGATATTTGATGTTTCATAAATGAATATCTATGTTTTCATTTCTATTATATGATATAATGAGAAGCCTGCTGAACATNACAGGAACAAAGAGAAGTTCAGAGAGACTGAAGGAACTTGTCTATGATACTTACGTTTTTAGTAGGTACATGAGTCTAGATTTAAACTAAGATTTCACAGATTTTCCCTTGCCTGTTACAGACCTGAGAAAAGTATATGTATTTTATAAATGCATCAAATACTCTATACATGTAGATATTTGATGTTTCATAAATGAATATCTATGTTTTCATTTCTATTATATGATATAATGAGAAGCCTGCTGAACATGTGAAAGAGTGCAGGTAGAAGCTAATTAGAATCTAATATATAAATATACCATCAATTTAGGTAAGTGGTTCTCTTTTCCTAGATTTTTTTAAGATAACTCTGATTTGGGAGCCTTCCCTGGTGACTCAGTGGTAAAGAATCCTCCTGCAATGCAAGAGATCCAGGTTTGATCCCTGCATCAGGAAGATCCCCTGGAGAAGGAAATGGCAACCCACTCCAGTATTCTTGCCTGTGAAATCCTGTAGACAGAAGAGCCTGGTGAACTGGAGTCCATGGGGTTGCAAAAGTGTTGGACGTGATTTACTGACTAGACTACCATCTGCCTTGTGTGACTGGAGCTGAGTATAGTCTGTCTCCCCTGTAGCATTAATCTCTCTCTCCTATTGCAACAGTCTGGAGTAAAGTCGTCTTATCCAGGGCAATATTTCTTTGCTTGGAAATTAAAATAATGCTAGTGGTGATAGTGATGGCGATGGTCATAAACATTTTAGAAGAAAACAATGTATACTAGAGTGTAGTAGTTTAAAAACGGTTTTGGTTTACTGAAATCAACCAGACTAAACATGATAAAAAGATTGGTTAACCTTGTGCTAATTCATAATTTGAATGACTTTAGTTTATCTTAATCTTCTTTGGATTACTTTAGAGAACAGTTCAAATTCAGAATGATAAATAACGCATGACAAAGTACAGAAGGAATTTTATCTAAGAAAGCTGTACCTTCACTAATCTAAACTTTTTGTCTATTGGAGAGAGAAATATGTTAAAAGTCTGTCCCACCTGCTAGTTCAAGTGTACTTTATACCCCTGACAAGTTTCTGTAGAAGTTTCAACTAATCACATGTTGGTTAAGAAAAAGTAATGCTGGCTTTAAGCTGTATGAGTTTCTTATATATTTTGGAGATTAATTGTCAGTTGTTATGTTTGCAATTATTTTCTCCCATCTGAGGGTTGTCTTTTAATCTTGTTTATTGTTTCCTTTGCTGTGCAAAAGCTTTTACATTTAATTAGGTTCTATCTGTTTATTTTTGTTTTTATTCCATTACTCTAGGAGGTGGGTCAAAAAAGATCTTGCTGTGATTTATGTCAAAGAGTGCACTGTCTATATTTTTATCTAAGAGCTTTATAGTTTTTGGCTTCATTTAAAGTCTTTAATCCATTTTGAGTTTATTTTGTATACTGTGTTAGGAAGTGTTCTAGTTTCATTCTTTTACATGTAACTGTGAGTTTCCCCCCAGCCCTCCCTACTATAAGGTAATTTGCTCTGCAAAAGTTGATGGAACACACACTCTGTGTTGATTTTAATGAACATTTGTGTGTAGTTAAATATTTCTTCTTAATCAAATGAGAACACCACAATATATTCTTTACTTCAGAAGTTTTCCTCAGGAAGGCGTGTGTCCTGGAGAGCATTCATCTTTACTACAAATCTGTTCTCTAGTCTGTTTTATCTTGGTGTGACTGGCTGTCACAGAACTAACTGATACTTCATGTGACTATTTTCAGTCCTGAGCATAACTAAGCTAATTTTATTACTTATGTAGTTTAAGTTTTAAGGAACTTCGAATTTAGAGGTTGGGGGGATAGATAGAAAAGAGAAAGAGCAGGGGAGAGGTCGAGGAAGAAAGAGAGAGAGAGAAACCAGGAGGGAGCGGTGGAAGCGAAGAACAGAACCTGTTGCTTATCTACTGACACTTACATTTGAGAAGTGGAGTCTTTGCTATGTCTTTAGAAATAGAACTGTAGCCCTGTAGCATTTATTCCATTCCATGAGAAGTGAAAAATTTCTGAATATTGACTTGTAAGTAGGTGTTTTACAATTTCCCTTCACCTCCACCTTGCCCTCCCTGTTTCTCTCTCTCTCTTCCTCTCTCTCGCCTTCTCTTTCCCTTTTCTATTCATCTCTCCAACCTCTGAATTCTGAGTTCCTTAAAACTTTAAATTCATAAGTAACGAAATTAGTTTAATTATGTTGAGGGAGACTTTGTTAGTCAAAATTGGTTTCAGTTTATAATATCCAAATCTCAAGGTTGTTATTAGAAAGACATTTCTATATAATTATTAACTGCCCTTCCTCAATTAAATAAATGTCCAAACATAACTTTTAATATAACGCAAGAGCAACTTCAAGCTTAAAGGCTACTCTGTTTTCATTCGTGTTTTCACACATACCTGTGAAAGATGTGCTTCTAAGTTTTATTTTCTAAATATATATATATTTCTAAACATATATATATATTTTCTAAATATATATATTTTTTTATTTTCTAAAATATATGTATTTCTAAATATATATATATTTTTTATGCGTGTTTTCACACATACCTGTGAAAGATATGCTTCTAAGTTTTATTTTCTATATATATATATTATTTTCTAAATATATATATATTTCTAAATATATATTTATATTTTTTTCTCACATTTCCCTGTCTAAAAATAACAATGTGGAGGGGTGTTAAAATGTAAGTTTGTCCACTCTCATTTCTAACATGGTAGGAAAATAAATATAACCTTTAAGATTCCCTTTTAAATAAGCAGGTTAGTTTTCTTTACAATAATATATTTATTTAGTTTTCCTGTTTAACTCATAGACCAAAGATAATCATGTGGGGAGTGTCTAACTTGACTTCTTGCTTTTTATTCTCTCCTGGAAATGAGAGTAAGAATGAAGAGCTTCCTCCTGGTAATATCTCAAGGATATACGAGTTCTCATGAAAAATATTCTATATTCATTTTTCTTTGGCTTAGCAATAGTTTAGTAAAACTTTTTCTTACCCCTCCAGACAATGCAGCAGCTTTCTCGTACTATTTTCAGTGATTGTTTTCCATAATTAAATTCATGTTTCTCTTCTCCTGTGGAGAGGTTTTGTAAAATAAGAGGCAATCTCCATAAATATTTATCATTTTTATTTCATGTTAGCAATCATGAACTTATGCATTTCAATAGGCTTCATTCTATTTTACCTCTTGCTTCATCATATTTTTGTGCTTTATCACACACTATTTTATACATTTAATAAATGACTTCTGGTTTTGTTTCTGTTTTACAAAATTAAATCTAAATGCCCTAATATATAGAGCTCTGCCTCTCCAGGTTCATGTACCTCTTCTCCAAATTTAAAATATTGCTCTGTAGTGAGGTTGCCTCTGTCAGTACCTCTGAAAACTGCAGTTGTATCTGGACTGAGGGCTGAAGCCCATTCTCTTATTCTGGCCAAGTCATCTCAGTATCTGAAGCATTTTCAAGGCTTTGTCCTTTGAGAAGGCAAGACTTTCCGTTCTAGCTCTCTTCATCTCTCCTCCTTTGAATCCCTTTTGCACTCGGACTCTGAAGTACAAATTTTAGTTATTTTGTATTGTTAGTGTAACTCTTCAAGGAGATAGTGTGATTTTGAAAAACTGAATCTCTCCTTATGCTTCTTTGATCAGGAAAGCAAGTGCAATAGAATGTAAACACATGTATTGATTGTAGTGTTGCTACTTTTAAATTTCAGAATAGAATGTCATATAGCTAGACACTTTTGCTAATTCTGTTATAAAAATTATTTAGAATATAATTCCATGAAGTTCATAGAGTAGGAATAAATGAACAATATAGAAATTAATTGGTAAAATTCCTTATTTTCTCTGATTGCTATCATACTTGTTACAATACCTATTTACTCTTAAATTATATATTAAAATTTTCTATTTTTATCAGTACTCATACATCTGGCTTCCCATGTGGCACAGTGGTAAAGAATATGCCTGCCAATACAGGATACAGAAGAGAAATGAGATGGTCCCTGGATTGGGAAGATCCACTGAAGTAAGAAATGGCAAGTCGCTCCAATATTCTTACTTAGAAAATTCTAAGGACAGAGGAACCTGGTGGACTACATACCATGTGGTCGCAGAGGGTTGGATATGACTGAGCAACTGAGTGTGCACACACACACACACATTGACATATCTAAATCATTGTTGTTGTGCAATTGCTCAGTCATGTCTGACTCTTTGTGACCCCATGGACTATATAGCATACCAGGCTTCCCTGTCCTTCACTATCTCCCAGAGTTTGCTCAAACTCATGTCATTGAGTTGGTGATGCCATCCAACCATCTAGTCCTCAGTCATCTCCTTCTCCTCCTGCCTTCAATCTTTCCTGGCATCAGAGTCTTTTCCAATAATTCAGCTCTTCTCACAAGGTGGCCAAAGTATTGGAGTATCAGTTTCAGCATCAGTCCTTCCAATGAATATTCAGGGTTGATTTCCTTTAGGATTGACTGGTTTGATCTCTTGCGGTCCAAGGAACTCTCAAGAGTCTTCCCCAACACCATAGTTGGAAAGCATCAATTCTTTGTTGCTAAGACTTCCTTATGGTCCAACTCTCTTCAAGAAAATTAGATACCAAGGGAACAATTCAATCAAAGATGGGCACAATAAAGGACAGAAATGGTATAGACCTAACAGAAGCAGAAGGTATTAAAAAGAGGTGGTAAGAATACACAAAAGAACTATACAAAAAAATAACTTAATGACCCAGATAATCATGATGATGCGATCACTCACCTAGAACCAGACATCCTGGAGTGGGAAGTCAAGTAGGCCTTAGGAAGCATCACTAGGAGCAAAGCTAGTGAAGGTGATAGAATTCCAGCTGAGTTATTTCCAATCCTAAAAGATGATGTTAAAGTACAACACTCACTACGTCAGAAAGTTTGGAAAACTCCACAGTGGCCATAGGACTGGAAAAGTTAAGTTTTCATCCCAATTGCAAAGGGATGCAATGCCAAACAATGTTCAAACTTCTCCCACAATTGCACTCATTTCAGACTTAAACAAAGTAATGCTCAAAATTTTCTAAGCCAGACTTCAACAGTACGTAAACTGAGAACTTCCAGAAGTTCAATGTGGATTTCAAAATGGCAGAGAAGCCAGAGATCAAATTACCAACATCTACTGGATCATAGAAAAAAGCAAGAGAGCTCCAGAAAATCATCTGCTTCTATTTCATTGACTATGCTGAAACCTTTTACTGTGTCGATCACAATAAACCATGGAAAACTCTTAAAGAATTGGGAATACCAGATCATCTTTCCTGCCTCCTGCAAAATGTGTATGCAGGTCAAGAAGCAACAGTTAGAACTTGACATGGAACAATGGAATGGCTCCAAATTGGACAAGGAGTATTTCAAGGCTATATATTGTCACCTGCTTATTTAACTTATATGCAGGATATATCATGTGAAATGCCAGATTGGATGAAGCATAAATCGGACTCAAGATTTCCAGGAGAAATATCAGTAACCTCAGATATGCAGATGACACCATCCTCATGGCAGAATGCAAAGAGGAACAAAAGAGCTTCTTGATGAAGGTGAAAGACTGAAGTGAAAAAGCTGGCTTAAAGCTCAAGACTCAAAAACCAAATATCATAGCATATGGTCCCATCACTTTATGCCACATAGATGGGGAAACAATGGAAACAGTGACAGACTTTATTTTCTTGGGCTCCAAAATCACTGCAGATGGTGACTGCAGTCATGAAATTAAAAGATGCTTGCTCCTTGGGAAAAAAATCTATGACAAACCTAGATAGTGTATTAAAAAGCAGAGCCATTACTTTGCCAACAAAGGTCTGTCTAGTTAAAGCTATAGTTTTTCCAGTAGTCATGTATGGATGTGACAATTGGACCATAAAGAAGGCTGAGTGTCAAAGAATTGGTGCTTTTGAACTGTGGTGTTGGAGAAGACTTTTAAGAATATCTTGGACTGCAAGGAGATCAAACCAGTCAATCCTAGAGGAAATCAATCCTGAATATTCTCTGGAAGGACTGATGCTGAGGTTGAAGATCCAATACTCTGGGTGCCTGATGCAAAGAACTGACTCATTAGAAAAGACACTAATTTTGGGGAAGATTGAAGGCAGGAGGAGAAGGGGATGACAGAGGTTGATATGGTTGGATGGCATCACTGACTCAATGGACATGAGTTTGAGCAAACTCTGAGAGATAGTGAAAGACAGGGAAGCATGATGTGCTGCAGTCTATGGGATCACAAGGAATCAGACACCACTAAGCAACTGAACAGCAGCAACTCATATCCATACATAACAACTGGAAAAACCATAGCTTTGACTACATGAACCTTTGTTGGTGAAGCAATTTAATATGCTTTTTAATATGCTGCCTAGGTTTGTCACAGCTTTTTCCCCAAGGAACAAACATCTTTTAATTTCATGGCCACAGTCACTGTCATCAGTGATTCTGAGCCCAAGAAAATAATGTCTTTAACTGTTTTCATTGTTTCCCCATCTGTATGTCATGAAGTGATGGTACTGGATGCCATGTTAGCTTTTTGAATGTTGAGTTTAAGCTAGCTTTTTCACTGCCCTATTTCACCTTTATCAAGAGGCCCTTTAGTTCTTCTTTGCTTTCTGCCATAAGTATAGATTCATCTGTATATCTGAGGTTATTGATATTTCTCCTGGCAATCTTGATTCCAGCTTGTGATTCATCCAGCCTAGTGTATATCATGGTGTACTCTGCATATAAGTTAAATAAATATAATGATTATATACAGCCTTAACAAACTCTTTTCCCAATTTTGAACCAGGCCATTGTTCCATGTTTGGTTCTAACTATTGCTTCTTGACCTTCATACACGTTTCTCAGGAGGCAGGTAAGGTGGTCTAGTATATCCATCTCTTTAAGAATTTTCCATAGTTATTTTGATCGACACAAATACTTCAGCATAGTCAATAAAACTAAAGTAGATGTTTTTCTGGAATCTTCTTGCTTTGTCTATAATCCAACAGATATTGGCAATTTGATCTCTAGTTCCTTTGCCTTTTCTAGATACAGCTTGAACATCTATAAGTTCTCAGTTCATGTACTGCTGAAGCCTGTCTTGAAGGATTTTGAACATGACTTTGCTAGAATGTGAAATGAGTGCAATCGTGCAGTAGTTTGTTGCCCTTCTTTGGAATTGGAATGAAACTGACCTTTTCCAGTACTGTGGCCACTGCTGAGTTTTCCAAATTTGCTGGCATACTGAGTACAGCACTTTAACAGCATTATATTTAAAATTTGAAATAGCTCAGCTGGAATTCCATCACATCCACTAGCTTTACTCATAGTGACGGTCCTATAAGCTTTCTCTTTCCAAAAGGCCCATTTTACTTCACATTCCAGGATACCTGACTCTAGGTGAGTATTTACAGCATCACGGTTATCCAGGTAATTAAGATTTTTTTTGAATAGTTCTTCTGTGTATTCTTCCCACCTCGTCATAATATCTTTTGCTTCCATTAATTCCGTACGGTTTCTGTCCTTTATTGTGCCTATTTTTGCATGAAACATTCCCTTGGTATATCTAATTTCCTTGCAGAGATCTCTAGTGTTTCCCATTCTATTGCTTTTGTCTATTTCTTTACATTGTTCACTCGGAAAGGCTTTCTTATCTCTCCCTGCTATTCTTTGGAACTCTGCATTCAGATGTGTATATATTTTCTCCTTTGCCTTTCACTTTTTTTTTTTTTTTCCTCAGCTATTTGTAAGGCCTCCTCGGGCAACCATTATGCCTTTTTTCCCCCCCTGGGGATGGTTTGGATCACTACCTCCTCTACAATATTACAAACCTCCATCTGTAGTTCTTCATGTACTCTGAATGTATTTGTCACTAGCACTGTATAATCATAAAGGTTTTGATTTAGGTCATACTTGAATGGCCTAGTAATTTTTCCCTATTTTTTTCAATTTAAGTCTGAATTTTGCAATAAGGACTTCATGATCTGAGCCACATAAGTAAATCAGTTGCTATTTTAGAAAGTTGTTATTTCCTGGTTAGTCATTATGTATAAGTAAAATTATTATTCTTTACATAAAGTCAAGCTTATCATATGCCAAATATAAGTTAAATATACTGTACCGTAACATGTTTTCAGAGTCTTTCAGGAGTTTGATGGACGAAGTTGAAATCCTGTTATGAATAATAAAATGCATATGTCTGTTACTTCTTCTTCTCCCTTCTCCACACAAAACACAATGTAAATATCATCGATCGGAGGTAGGACATAGTCTCTGGGAACTTTTAATGTCATCTGTGTGACTAGGGCTTCTCTGGTTGCTCAGACAGTAAAGAACTGCCTATAGTGTGGGAGACCCTGGTTCCATCCCTGGTCGGGAATATCCCCTGGAGAAGGGAGTGGCGACCCACTGTGGTGTTCTTGCCTGGAGAATTTCATGAACAGAGAAGCCTGGTGGGCTACAGTCCATGGGGTCACAAAAAATCAGATATGACTTAGTGACTCCACTTTCATTTCACTTTCACAAGTCAGATTAAGTTTCAGTGAAAATATCTTAAATTTGATAACCATTTTTAACTTCACTCAAACTCAGATTTCTCAGAGATTTTCTCTAAAAGTCAGCAATTTCCTTGTAGTCACATGGTATTCTGTATGTGTACTAGTATAAAAGGTAAGACAGAACACATCTAATTTTGTTACTATTTAAAACATTGTAATTCTAAGTAGTGTTAATGAGAATATTTTAGCTGGAAAACAATTATGTTATGGATCTTCACATTTAATGAGAATATATGTAAAACACTCTCTTGCATGCATGGATGGGTGCTCAGTCACGTCCAACTCTTTGTGACCCCATGGACTGTCGTTCATCATGATCCTCTGTCCATGTGATTCTCCAGGCAAGAATATTAGAGTAGATTGCCATTTCCTACTCCAGGGGAGCTTCCTGAGCCAGGTATTCAATCTGCATTTCTTGCATTGTCAGAAGGTTTCTTTACCACTGAGCCATGTGGGAAACTGAAAACCCCCCTTGGATCAGAGTAAATTCTCAGTTTATGTAGGATATTGTTATTTGAGTTACCTTGCTCTAAGCTGAATGAGATCTGTATTAAGGAGAAAGAAGATGATTATATAGGTGCAGACTTTGCCTGTCTTACTCAGATACCAAAGGGAAAGAATCCTTACATGTATAGAGTGTATGGCATCACGGACTCGATGCATGTGAGTCTGAGTGAACTCCGGGAGATGGTGATGCACAGGGAGGCCTGATGTGCTGCAATTCATGGGGTCGCAAAGAGTCGGACACGACTGAGCGACTGAACTGAACTGAACTGAAACATTCACTTTCTCAGGTTATTTTATTTATGAAGTTATTATGGTATTGTGCAAAGATCACCTACCTGAGACTGAAGTTTGTTGTTATGGTTTTGGATTCATTCTAACATTAAGCTCATAAGCAAATCCCTTCAAGTCTTAAGTTTATAACTGTACAATAAAGACATTGAGTTAAAGATCATTTTTAAGGTCACTTTTAAAATTCTGTCAGAGAACATGTGTTTAGTGACAACTGAAATGATGTGCTGGAGATGGAAACTGTGGTTCTAAAGTGACTTCATACTATTCACTTCTACTAGAGATGGATTAAAGAAAATACCATTTTCCTTAAACAAGTTGGGAAAGATATATACCTTGGTGTAGATGTATCTTGAAGTAAAATAGGAATTGTTACAGAATACTAGGTAAGATATCCAGGCTAGGAGTTTGTGTAGTTCATTCTCTGTTTTCAATGTCTATTTATTGTGTTATTGCTCTATTGATGCTATCAAGATATCGTGCAGCTGAGCTCTTACAGAAGATTGAAGGGCACTATACAATTTTTAATTTAGCTGGCTTTATTCATTTATTCATTTAATCAAAATATGCTTATTCAGTGCCTTTATGGAAAATTTCTGATATTTCCCACTTTGTTCAGTGACTAACTTTCTTGTGTCAGGCAAATTATTTAACTTCTTTCAATCTATTTCTCCATTTTTGAAATAAAGGTAATATTCTGAAGAGAATATTAAGTAAATTAATATATATATGTATTATATATAAAGTGTTGAGCCTAGAAGATAGTAAGCATTGAAAAGTGTTAGAACCGCTCTTGTTGCTATAACTCCAACATATGCATATAAAATGATATTATAGGTCAAAGGCTTAAGAGTAACTTATCTTTAGAAAGGCAATTTTAATAAAATTTGATGTGTGCAAAATATTTGCACATTTTCTTGGTCATATGTTGTCACCAGAATGTGACGTAGTTAGGAAAACATTTTATTATGAAAAATTTTCAATTAGTTTAGTTGGCCGTCTCCTCAAGTTGTATATAAAATGTTGTGCTTTAAAAAACTACCTGTAGGGGGTTCCTGTTACTGTGAGTCTATGACCAACATAGAATGATAAGTGATATTTCTTATTCATTTCAACAGAAGTTATTATTATAATTATTCATTTTACAAATTAGTTACTATGACTTTTGCTTCATATTCAAGGGCCGCTGCTGCTGCTGCTAAGTCACTTCAGTCGTGTCTGGCTCTGTGTGACCCCATAGACGGCAGCCCACCAGGCTCCCCCATCCCTGGAATTCTCCAGGCAAGAGCACTGGAGTGGGTTGCCATTTCCTTCTCTAATATTCAAGCCCTTGACCTGTGATATCATTTTATAAGCATATGTTGGAGTTAGAGCAACGGTTCTAACATTTGTTCAATATTCCTTCTCCATTTATCCAATATTCCTTCTCCAGTATAAACAATAACTACAATATCAATACGATAAAGGCACTAACAAGCAAGATCAATACTGTTGGAATCTGTCTTATTTTGAAGATTTTTGACTTTTGATAAGAAATGCTCATCAAGTTTGCAGGAAGTCTTAAGTCAAGGTGGGATACCAATTCTTTACACTTTTAACATATTTTCTCATATTCAGTTCAGTTCAATTCAGTCACTCAGGCGTGTCCGACTCTTTGCGACCCCATGAATCACAGCACGCCAGGCCTCCCTGTCCATCACCAACTCCCGGAGTTCACTCAGACTCACGTCCATCGAGTCCGTGATGCCATCCAGCCATCTCATCCTCGGTCATCCCCTTCTCCTCCTGCCCCCAATCCCTCCCAGCATCAAAGTCTTTTCCAATGAGTCAACTCTTCACATGAGGTGGCCAAAGTACTGGAGTTTCAGCTTTAGCATCATTCCTTCCAAAGAAATCCCAGGGTTGATCTCCTTCAGAATGAACTGGTTGGATCCCCTTGCAGTCCACGGGACTCTCAGGAGTCTTCTCCAACACCACAGTTCAAAACCATCAATTCTTCCGCACTCAGCTTTCTTCACAGTCCAACTCTCACATCCATGTTATTACTCAAAAAAATTAATTCACATATCTGGGACTCAACTATAGAATGAAAAATTAGCATTATCTTAGCTCCCAAATTCTTCTTTATTTCAAAACAGAGTCAACTGTCTCCAAAACAATTTTATTTAATGATAAGAATGAAACAGTCATGTGAGACTAAGAAGCTAAAATGGAAACAAAAGATCCTATATCTTATCAACACTACAGGAATTATAAACAATAGATTTATAATTGTTATAAAAGTAATGAAGAAAAATTTTGGTCAACAGTAGGTATATATACTTTTATTTATTTATTTTAGTTCTAAAATAAATTTAATTCATTTTTATTCATATTACTGGACTAATTGATCAAAGAAACAAAATGTACAAAATGCATTTGAATTTTGCATCAATATTGCACAAACACATGTACTTCCTTTTCCTGATTGCAAATACAGTGTTCTCTATTTTGGGGAAAAATTCCAACGCTATACTGGGATGAATGGAAATAATTTGGTGGGAATATAGAAAGCAATACAGTTCTTCTAATGTACCCTCAAATAAATCTATGTCATAGAGAGTGTTAAATCATTGTTTTTAATCCGCTATTTTCTCCTTGTTATTCTATTTCCTAATAGCAAACACAATAAGACTAAAGCAAGAAAGGAATGCATTTAACATACATAATATATTAGAGACAGTGAAAAGAAATTGTAACACAAAAATATTGGTTTGTTGTTTGACATTGTGACAAAGTTTACTGAAATTTCTTCTAGATGCCAAGCCTCTGCAGTATTGAATTTACAGGAATATTAGTCAAGGGAACATCTCTGTTCATTTTCTGTTGGCAGAATCTCTTTCTTATTTTTTATTATGAAAATTTTCAGTCACACAAATGCAGAGATAATAGTTCAATGATCCTTCATATATATACTGTAATAGACTATTGATTTTTTAAAATATGAAGGCATTTTGGTATAATATTAACTCTTCAGTCTACAAACTCAATGTGGATCTAGATTTTTTTTTTCTCCTCATGTAGTGTATTTCTTTATCTTTATGACCTTTGTCTTAAAGTCTATTTTGTCTGCTATGAGTGTTGCTACCTCCAATTTATTGTCATTTCTGTTTACAAGAAATATCTTTTTCCATCCCCTTTCTTCAATTTACATGTGCCCTTGGAAGTGGCAACCCACTCCAGTATTCTTGCCTGGAGAATCCTACAGACGGAGGAGCCTGGTAGGCTACAGTCCATGGGGTTGAAAAGAGTCGGACACGACTGAGCACCTTCGCTCACTCACTCACTCACTTCTCCCTAAAGGCATCATTTGTAGGCAGCATATTATAAGATCTTGTTTTCTTATCCAGTCAACCACTCTATATCTTTCCATTGAAGCATTTAGTCCACTCACATTTAAGGTAATTATTGATGCTACTGCTGCTAAGTCACTTCAGTCGTGTCCGACTCTGTGTGACCTCATAGATGGCAGCCCACCAGGCTCCCCTGTCCCTGGGATTCTCCAGGCAAGAACATTGGAGTGGGTTGCCATTTCCTTCTCCAATGCATGAAAGAGAAAAGTGAAAGTGCAGTCGCTCAGTCTGTCCGGCTGTTAGCGACCCCATGGACTGCAGCCCACCAGGCTACTCCGTCCATTGGATTTTCCAGGCAAGAGTACTGGGGTGGGGTGCTAGATATGTATTTACTGCTTTTTTAAACCTTGCTTCCAAGTAATTATTTGCTGCTTCTTTGTTCTTTTTTAAAAAATTTTTGCTTTTTCTTTTTGGTTTGATGAATTTCTTTTGTATGTGTGCTTATATTCTGTTCTTTTTTTTTTTTTTTGTGAATTTATTGAATGTTTTAGATTTGTGTTTTTCAAGTATGTTAACCCATTACTGTATCTCCTTGCTTTAGTATAGTTCAGTACGTGCATGCTCAATTGTGTCAGACTCTTTGTGACTCCACAGACTGTAACCTGCCAGGCTCCTCCTTCCATGGCATTCTCCAGGCAAGAATGCTGGAGTAGGTTGTCATTTCCTTCTCCAGGGGATCTTCCCAACACAGGGCTGGAACCCATATCTCCTGCATCTCCTGCACTGGCAGGCGGGTTCTTTACCACTGCACCGCCTGGGAATCCCGCTTGTTTTAGACTGGTAGTCATATCAGTCAGTTCAGTTCAGTTGCTCAGTTGTGTCTGACTCTTTGTGACCCCATGAACTGTAGCATGCCAGGCCTCCCTGTCCATCACCAACTCCCGGAGTTCACTCAGACTCACGTCCATCGAGTCGTTGATGCCATCCAGCCATCTCATCCTCTGTTGTCCCCTTCTCCTCTTGTCCCCAATCCCTCCCAGCATCAGAGTCTTTTCCAATGAGTCAACTCTTCACATGAGGTGGCCAAAGTATTGGAGTTTCAGCTTCAGCATCAGTCCTTCCAAAGAACACCCAGGACTGATCTCCTTCAGAATGGACTGGTTGGATCTCCTTGCAGTCCAAGGAACTCTCAAGAGGCTTCTCCAACACCATAGTTCAAAAGCATCAATTCTTTGGCACTCAGCAGTCTCAAACATATTCCATACCACCCCATATTACATTTTCTTCCTCCTCTCTCCTCCATTTTATGATCTTAAATCCTCCTTTACATCTTCATATGTATCCTTTTGTTGTTTGTGGCAGTTATCAATGCTTTCACAAAAAAATTTTTATTGTTTTATTATCTGTGTACTGGCTTGAATGATTTACTTTCCAATTGTGATTTTTTCTCTGTCCTTAGATTCTTACTTCTTTTCTATTTAGAGAAGACCTTTCAATATTTCTTTTAGGATAGAGTTAGTATTGCTATATTCCTTTAGTTTTTGATTGTCTGAGAAATTCTTTATCTCTCCTTCTGTTCTAAATGAGGAATGGTTGATGACACTTGGACTTCAGTGGACTGATCTGGGGAGAGGACTAGAGTAAGTTCAAGTGTGGTCTAACTATGGGTGTACCAGGCCAAGCCCTGGTCCATCATAAAATCCCCATTGTAAACTGGTGCACTAAGGGGAAACTGGCTCTGCTGTAGCAGCCTTGTTTACATCTGAGCAGATTATTGGTGCTTTTGTAGTTGGGGCTGCTCCAGCGTTAACAACTGCAGGCTTTGCAGGGCTGTGCATGAAGAGGTGGAACCAGGGTCCAGACTGACCCCATTGTTCCCACAGCAGGTCCAGGTTCATGATTATGTTGTCCCAGTGTCTGGCTTCATCAGACCTGTGGCCAACAATTCTGCACTGGTGGCTTTATAAGCACAGGACACCCGAGCTGACTGTCTGCATTCCCAAGCCGAGGCAGGGCTGAGGGCAGTGCGAACAGCAGTCTACTTTGCAAGAGTGGCAGGTGACACCACAGAGCATGCCTCCGAGTAGACAGCCCCTATGAGGAATATTCAGTGTATCCTCTCCCAGTAAACGTGCCCCAGTCATGCGTACTTCACACTGCAGCTCAGAAATGGATCTGTCAGCTTCTACTCCAACAACTGACCCTGCCCGAGACAGCTCTGACAACCACAGAGCAAAGAGGAGGCCCCTGCTCCACATCCAGTGCAGCCTCTCTCTGATCACCACAAAACCACTCATAACCCGTGTCAAGGGGACAACAGCCAGTACACACTGAGGAGAGATGTGGCAGGTATCCATACTAAAATCAGACCTTGCACCAAAAATGTGACTCATGAAATGCATACAGGGATGTGCTCAGTCACTCAGTCGTGGCCAGCTCTTTGCAACCGCACGGACTGTAGCCCGCCAGGCTCCTCTTCCATGGAATTTTCCAGGCAAGAATACTACAGTGGGTTGCTCTCACATGAAACAGCTCTTCAAGACTACAGTAGATAACAGTTTCTCCTAAACTCATAGAATCAGAGAAATATGAAATGAAGAAGCAGAGGGACCACGTCCAGCTAAATAGCAAGAGAATTCCCCTGAAAGAACAAAAAAAGAGACCTTTTCAGTTTTGACATGTTGTGTTTCCATTTTTGTCTCCTTTTAATTTGTAAGGATTTTGGCTCTCTTTCATTCTACTATCTTTTTTATTCTGTCTCTATCATTCTCCTATCCGTTGAAGAATTCAATTGTACTTTGACGTTATCACACACCTCACTCGTATTATGTTTTAGAAGTATTTCTTTATCCTCTCTGTTTCATTTTAGATGGTGTCTATTGCTATGATTTGAGCTGAACAATCTTTTTGTGTGTGTGTGATGTTAATATATGCATTGCATTTTGTTTTTTATTTCAGATAAACAAATTTTCAGATTACTTTTTGTATTCTATTCCAACTTCCAGACCTCAATTTAGAATTTAGATCACATCAAATGCAATTATAATAGCTGTTTTAATGAATTGCTCTACCAATTCTCATATTTGGATCAGTTTTGGTCTGTGTTGATTGACTGGTTTATCTCCTAGTGATGTGTTTTCTTGTCATTTAGCATACCTGGGTAATGTTAACTGGATGGTAGGTATTTTGATATTTAACTTCAGACTTCTGGATATTTTTGTTTGCTAATCAATATTCTCAAGTTTTGAGTTCTGTTCTGGGATGCAATTAAGGTACTTATAGATAATTTTATCCTTTTGCATTTTACTTTGAATATTTGTTAAAGGCAGAGCAATGTTTAATCTAGGGCTAATTCTTCTCTTCTATGGACTCAAGACTCTTTTGGATAGTCTAATGATGTCTAATGTATAAGGTTTTCCAGACTGACTGGTGGAAGCAGACAAAGCAAACGTCTTTGTTGGGACTGTGTGGGTCCTAGTCACTGTTGCCTCTGATCCTTTTGTACTATTCTTCCTATAGCCTGAGGTGGTTTTCTCCTATGCATCCACTGATTGATTGGTGGTCTGAGAAATAGTTGAGGGGTATAGCTTCACAGGTAGCTCAGTGGTAAAGAATCTGCCTGCCAGTGAAAGAGATGCAAGAGATGCGGGTTGGATCCCTGGGTCAGGAAGATCCTTTGGAGAAGGGAATGACAATCCTCAGCAGTATTCTTGCCTAGAAGATTCCATGGACAGAGGATCCTGACAGGCTACAGTCCAGTCCATGGGGTTGCAAGGAATTGGACATGACTGAGCGCAACACCACCACCACCCAAGCAATGCAAATTTCTATAATTCTCTGTGCTTATCTTTCCTCTCTAGTATTCATGTCCGTGAATTCTTTCTGCCCTACTTTCTCTGGACTCTTTAGGTGTGTCTCCTCAAATCATTAAGTGTACTAGGGTATCCCTCTTACCCCCTGCTTCCCATGTCATCCCCCAAAACTCTCTCAAGGCAGTAAACTTGGCAATCAAAGGGCATTATCATTCAGGGATTACTGTCCTCTGTCACTTAACATATAATGTCTTGAAAACGTCTTGTTGCATCTGTTTTGTCCAATTTTTTGCTTGTTTGAGGCAAGAGGGTAAATCTAATCTGTGTTAGTCCATTTTAGCCAGAAGTAGAATGATTTCTTTTGATTGGCTGACAAGATTTTTAGTTTTTGAAGGAGAAAAATATGTGACATATTTTATGAGTCCTTGGTTATATGAACATGTCTCTAAAAGTTGTCTTAACTTACAAAAAAGAATTACTTGACTGGTCATTAAAAATATTTGGATCCCTTCTTTTGTTCTCATCATTTTTTTGAGTGGTAATTTGTGTATTGTCTTCTGTCAGTTAAAAAATATATATATATATTTTCCATTTCTTAGATATATTCTCTCTATTTTTATTGGGAATTAGTCCCTTTACCTGTTTGTGTCCCTTTTTAGTAGGCAAACAATTTCAATTCTTTTAAGTAGTGCCTCATTTTGACATAACCATTCATATCTCTAATTTGCTAATATTCTTGATACTTTAGGTTTAGAGGTTATTTAGTATGAAATATTTTGATGTATTTATTTTTCATTTCTCATTATAAACAAAGCACTCACCATTCTAATCATCTTACCTTCCCATATTGTAATAATCTAATTCTAGTTAATTTAATATTGTTTATTGTATTTTATTAAATTAAATAAATTGGCTTTATAAACTTTATTTACAGCTGAGCCATATAAATTACTATAATTAATTTTCTTTCCTTGTANTTTCTCATTATAAACAAAACACTCACCATTCTCATCATCTTACCTTCCCATATTGTAATAATCTAATTCTAGTTAATTTAATATTGTTTATTGTATTTTATTAAATTAAATAAATTGGCTTTATAAACTTTATTTACAGCTGAGCCATATAAATTACTATAATTAATTTTCTTTCCTTGTAAGATTTTTTTTATCTTTCTGGAGTTAAAAAAATTTCTTTTTTTTACATGTATGTTTGTTTTTTTTCAACATACTTATCACTAATTTGTTCTTAATGTTTCCTCAAGTTACATAGATACTTTCTTAATACATTAAAAATATCAGTAATTGTCAGTTTTAACCACTTAGAAATGTTCCTGGAAACTTTTGAAGTGCTCCAGTCTAGTTGATCTGTGTTTAAGATGTGCAACCTGGTTGTGATCCTGGAATCCTCTTTTGATAAATATAAATATTTTGTTTTCTGATTTCTATATCTTTCTCTTCTCTCTCCCTCTTTTTTTTTTTTTTTTTTT
>SJYX01005226.1:226650-289035 GCA_006410675.1 Oreotragus oreotragus
GCTTGAAGAATTTTGACCATTACTTTACTAGCGTGTGAGATGAGTGCAATTGTGTGGTAGCATTCTTTGGCATTGCCTTTCTTTGGATTGGAATGAAAGGTGAGCTTTTCCAGTCCTGTGGCCACTGCTGAGTTTTCCAAATTTGCTGGCATACTGAGAGCAGCACTTTCACAGCATCATCTTTCAGGATTTGAAATAGCTCCACTGGAATTCCATCACCTCCACTAGCTTTGTTTGTAGTGATGCTTTCTAAGGCCCACTTGACTTCACATTCCAGGATGTCTGGCTCTAGGTGAGTGATCACACCATAGTGATTATCTGGATTGTGAAAATCTTTTTTGTACTGTTATTCTGTGTATTCTTGCCACTTCTTCTTAATATCTTCTGCTTCTGTTAGGTCCATACCATTTCTATCCTTTATCGAGCCCATCTTTGCATGAAATGTTCCTTTTGTGTCTCTAATTTTCTTGAAGAGATCTCTAGTCTTTCCCATTATGTTGTTTTCCTCTATTTCTTAGCATTGATTGCTGAGGAAGTCTTTCTTAACTCTCCTTGCTATTCTTTGGAACTCTGCATTCAGATGCTTATATTTTCCCTTTTCTTCTTTGTTTTTCACTTCTCTTATTTTCACAGCTATTTGTAAGGCCTCCCCAGACAGCCATTTTGCTTTTTTTGCATTTCTTTTCCATGGGGATGGTTACTAACAAAAGTTGCTATTATTGTGAACTTGGAAATTAAAATTTTAGAACAACAACTCTGGAGAGAAATGGAGGGGGCTTGTTTGGGTGTGAAGTGAAAGTGAAAGGCTAAAGTATTCATGCCTAGATTCTGAAGACCAAGAGCTTACTTAATGGACTGAAGAAATAACTAGTGGTTAATAACTCAGGTGGTGCTAGTGGTAAAGAATCCATCTGCCTACCAATGCAGGAGACTAAGAGATGTGGGTTCAGTCCCTTGATTGGAATATCCTTTGGTAAAGAAAATGGCACCCCACTCCAGTTTTCTTGTCTGAGAAATCTCATGGACAGAGGAGTCTGGAGGGCTATAGTCCATAGGGGCACAAAGAGTCAGACACAATTGAACATCTGACCCTGTCTAAGATACTAGAGATTTCCTCAGAGCTAATGTGGTGCTAATATTATAGTTTCTGCTTTCCTTCATAGTACATAGCAAAATGCCTTCTATTATGTGAGTTCTTATAAATGGTTATTGCATTAATATACTGTAATTCATCCTGATTTACCATATTCTTATTTTTTCATTTAAAGTTAGTGAGTTCTTAGGGAAGAAAACAGGAAAGAAGATCTTCTATCAGAGAGCTATGGGATATGGTGGCACAGGGCAGATTTATCTCCATTTATGTGTGTTCGATAAGACCTCATGGGTTGAATTTACCCAAAGTAACCCCCACTGTATCTCTCTAATAGGGTTGATATAGTTGACTATATTTCTTTTTCAGCCATTTTTTTTTGATAAATGGGCAGAATACATATTTTTCATTTACTTTGTGAACAAAGATGAGCTATACAGAGGAAAACATAGATATGGAGAAGCATACAGTCTAAGTTCAGTTTTAGATAAATAGCCCAGAGGCCCAGATATTTGTCACAATATCCAAGGCATCTCTGAGATCACAGCATTTCTTCTTATTAGAAAAGATCTAGCATTTATAGAAAGTGCCATTTAAAGGACTGTGTAGCTCAGAGGGGAAAAAAGCAATATTCCGGTAGGCCGCCTTTTGAAGCAGTAAACACCTTTTATGTCATTTAATAACAGCTTGGATAGGTTTGAAGAACTATGTGTCAAGTATTCTGAAAACAAGGAATGTAAGTTTGGTGAAATCTTTTAGTCATTTGAATCTTAAATCAACCAGTCACAGTGTCTTAAAGTAGCTTATTTGGTTCATTTAAGTTTGTGGTTACAGTTGGAATAAAACTCCCCAGCCTACTGTTGTTTCATCTATATTTAATATGGAAGATTAATATACACTACTGTTTTCTCCTTTCTCTGGCATGTAGCAAACCAATGTGTGATTTTATGCCAAAACGGCTTATGTTTTCCTGTTTATAATGGACAGTATAAGCCATTTCGAGTGTGACCCCAAATGAACTCAGGACCAGAGTTTGGGAAATTTTTGTTTGGGTCACAAATGGTTGAACAGCTTTTAGTGTATGTTTGGAATTAACTCTTAATCTATGCAGTCTGGTCAGCTAGAAATTTCTTTAAAACTTTAACGTAAAAAATTATTTCTCATATTTTGATTAATTAGAGAAATTACTTCTGCTAAATTGCTCCCAGAGTGAAGGTTGAAAATTATATTCATGTATCTTACCTTCCAGTGGTTTTAGGTTGCTGCATAATAAATAGACCATCATTTCCCTACCCATCTCAGCCTACCCTTCACTTTTTTCTTATTTTTATATATTTTTGAAACAATCTTATTCATGGTAGAGATTCTTTGCCTGAAAAATCTTAAGTATGTCAATCAAGCTTCATGCAGTGGTAATATGACACATTAATCATTTCATAGGCCTATATCAATATATTTTGCATTGAAATAATCAAACTAATTTTATTTGAAAATATTCAGGTTGGTCTTTAAATTCAGCCTGGCTGTGAAAATCTGGCTGCATGAAGTTGGCATCAGGTTCTCAGGTTAACTGCTGTCACCAGGAATGCTGAGATTTTATTTAGCCCATAAACTTACTGGATCTAGCTAAACTCTAAAAACAGTCTTACAGTAGAAAACAAGTAGGTGGAATTTTGCTTTAAGAGGACTATAGATATATTTGAAATGTCCTTCTAACAAAATGTCGATGATTAATAACTCACCTCATTTTTTCCACCATAATGTTAGCTAGATATAATTCATTTGTATTTGTATGGACAAAATGCATAATATCTTGTATGTTGGTCTTGAATTTGATTCTTTTTTTTTTTTTCTTTCTTCTATCAAACTAACATCCATCAACTAAAATAGTAAGACTCTTGTCCAGTTTCAATTGATTTAAGAAGGGCTGAGTTGTGATAAATAAAACTCCTAGTAGTATCTCACCAAGGAAAAAAGACTATGTGGATCTGATACTGAAAGATAATAAAGACAAGGTAGAATGTTTGCATATGTTCATACATTTGCAGACACAAATAATTAATAAATTTTGAGGTATATTTTTACATCAGTATGTGTTTTCATAGGACTGGGAAAGATTTTGAAAGGATACCTGATATATAGTTGTAGGGAACATGACCACAACTAAATTTTCATGTAGTGTCTTGGGTAAGAGTTCAATGGGCTCTGAAATGAGATTTCCTGGATTTGAATCTTAGTTCTGTCACTCATTACCTTTAGGTCTGAATAACCATTTAGTATTTTTGGATCTTACCTCACCATCTATGAAAAGAACACAATTCTAGGGAAGTTGTAAAGATTATGTAAAATAAGCCATTTAAAAAATAGTCGTTATTTTTCTTGGGGTTTCTATTTAAAAGAAACTTTTGTTTCTATATAAAAGATATTGCTACTCTTTACATGGTAGTTTTTATTATTCTTTTTCTGTATGCCTCTCAAAACCTGATTTGTTGCAGTTTTAATTTTTGTGCAAAGGGAACTCAATTAAAATGTTTTGACCCCAAACAGTAGTGAAACAGAAAGAAGTGCTCCCTGCCCAGCAGACCAGGTGATTTAGACTAACTTTTTTATGAAAAAAAGAAAAATGTTGGTTAAAATATTTAAAATATTTTTTGAAAACACCAAGGTACTAAGAGATTGCCATAAGTTACCAGGCAATAATCTAAAAAGAAATTAGGAGCTAAGATAGGTAATTGAACCACTGGAGATTTGCTGAATCCAATGAAACTGAGATTAGCATTTGATTGCCTTTCAGGACAAAAATGAAAGGAATCAAGCTTTAGGGCCAAGAAAAGTTTATAACATAACATTTTATACATGAAACTAGAAGTCTTAAGGAGTATACTTTCCAGAGAAAGGATGAAGCAAGATAAACATGCTTCCTCATCACAGAGAAGTAGAAAATTTATAGAAATTGTAACCAGAAGCCTATTAATTTACAAATATGCAGTCAGAATTAGTATTACTTGGATGTGCTCAAAGTTGTTGAACCTTAAATTCAGTTTAAAATGAACCCAGACTAATAGTACTCTCAGGTCTTCAGAGTGAGTGAGTGAAGTTGCTCAGTCAGGTCCAACTCTTTGTGACCCCATGGACTAGTAGCCTACCAGGCTCCTCCCTCCATGGGATTCTCCAGGCAAGAGTACTGGAGTGGGTTGCCATTTCCCTATCCAGGGGATCTTCCTGACCCAGGGATCGAACCTGGGTCTCCTGCATTCCAGGCAGACGCTTTAACCTCTGAGACACCGGGGTCAGGTCTTCAGAAGCAATATGAAACATCTCTAGAGGACTGCAGTTCATCCTTGGCCTTAAGTAATTTCCATGATAAAATTTCTGGAGAAATTAGAAAATTATANTCCAGGCAGACGCTTTAACCTCTGAGACACCGGGGTCAGGTCTTCAGAAGCAATATGAAACATCTCTAGAGGACTGCAGTTCATCCTTGGCCTTAAGTAATTTCCATGATAAAATTTCTGGAGAAATTAGAAAATTATAGAAATAAAATACACACTTCAACAAGGCACAGTGAGTTAAAATTCACCAAAAACAATCGATAGCAGAATCAGACTCATAAATCTTCAAGTTCTGAAATAATCAATGTAGATTATAAATCAACAATAGTTACTATATTTAAAGAGACTATAGGTCATTTGAAAACGTTTATAGAAAAAGTAAATTTACAGTGTGACCTGAAAATGCAATAAATGAAGTAAACCCAGTGTACACCTTTAAGGGCATTTTGGACACAAACAAAGAGAGGATTAGTTAATTGGAAGACAGATTAGGAGAAATTATTTCAAAAGATGTATAGAGAAGTAAAGGTCAGAAAGAAATAGGAAAAAGGATAAGAAACTTGGTAGAGTGAAAAGTTTAATCAATTAGGCAGAATGAGAGGTCAGTAAAAATGTGGCAGTGAGTAATATTTAATCACATATTGCCTGAAAATATCCCAGAATTGATAGAAGCAACTAATGAACAGATATAAAAGTCCAAAGACCTCACTCTGAAGAAATATAAAGAAATTCAGGCCTAGACATAATGTTGTGAAAATACAGGTATAAAACGTCCAGATGGGAAAAAATTACATATGAGCCTTAAAGAAGAAGCAGCTGGTTTTTCTACAATAATGCAGACTAAGGAGACAGTGAAATGATTTCTATAATGTTTTGATAGAAGATACTTATCAGTGTAGTTCTCTGTACCCAGCAAAAGTATCTTAAAAGGATGAAGATAAAATAAACAATCAACCCCCACCCCAAAATAATCTGTTTCCTTGTTGTGTTAATGTTTACAAGTACACATTTTGACAAGTACATATTTTTACTCTAAAAATATTTAAAATCTGTCTGATTTAAATTCTCCTATCACTTAAGGATAAGGAAGTCTCTCTTTCATCATTGAAGTTACTAGGATACAATCACAGTCACTGTAAGTTAAACTGGTTACTATTCTTAAGAGAAACAAGATTCTAAACCAGAATCAAAAAGATGTGTTACTTGTTCTGACACCTACGTATCCCCAATGGAATGTATGTCTGGTTCTTTTGGTTGAGTTGATAGCTGTTTTAGGAATGCTGAGAATGAAGTAAAGATCATATAATCATCTCCAGTACAGACCAGTAAATTTAGTGTTCTTTAGGATGATGGACCATCACTCAGCAATACCCAGTGCATATTGTCAAACAGAGAGCAAGATGTGAAAGCATAAATGAATCAGAATGAACTTGTAAACACCACAGAAAAAATTTACTTTAAAGAAATGATTGTGCTGTCAGTAAATAATCATTTATAATTCATTAGATCAAGAGACTTAAGTGGACAAAACCAGCACCAGAGTTTACCTTAGAAGACCAAGCTCTTTCTGATATTAAATCCACATGACTTTAGATACATCTGTCCTCAGATCCAAAATGAAATATTGTAGAAAATGTTCTATGGGACCTTCACTCAGATAGGTACTTTCATTGCTACACAAAATATTAAATTAATCTTACAGAGTTTGAAAGTGCATCAAAGACAGTAATGAGGAAAGGGGAAAAATCTATGAGTTTCAGAGGTTTCCTCTGAGACTTGTAAAATATGCATTAGCAGTGAACAATTTAAACACTATGAATTTTACTACCAACCCAAAAGTTATCCTGAGCCTTATATTTTAGCTGATTTACATTCATATTGTCTTCAGGGGACAATAATGAATTCAATCTTGCTTATATCTTGGTCTAGGTTGGATGGTGCATGCAGGAAAAGTTGCCTAAAGTAATATAAGCAGGAGATTAACTTATTATTTTATAATTTTGTCTCTAATTCTAAAGAAAAGTAGTTGGCCAAATATAATATTTTTATAGAATTTTCCCAAGCTGATATCTTCCTGTTAAACTTTCCTTACTTTTAATTCTGGTTTGTGCATCTTCTAGATTATCTTCACAAATATCCTTTCTCTCATCTTTCCCACATAGTCAACAGAATACCAAATTGTCAACCTGTATCAATTTCATTGTTACTTTATCTATATCTATCTATCACCCACCTATCCTAAGGTTATATCCTCATAAATAAATAAGCATATTAAAAATACTCATTGGCACTCTTTAATGAAAAGTTCAGTTTCTAAGGAGATGTATCATATACGTTTTATATATTTTTTCACTTATTTCTAGGAAGTGAAACAAAACAAGAACCTCAATATTACACAAAGTAAACAGTCCCAGTTTTCTCTTTATGTCCAATAGCACATATTCCAATCACATATATAAAAAAAGAAGTCCTGCAAAGCTGGCTTGCTTCCTTAAAAAAGAGTAGACAATGAAAACTGTGGGGATTATAGCACCTTTAGTCTGCAGTTGTTCAGCCATTACTTCTTTTTCATTTAACCATCTTAGAATAATAACTTAATTTTCACATCTTAGGTCCCATAGCAAGTGATGCTGGGATTCCTACTGTGATGCATCTCCAGTCCTTTGGAATCCCAACTAAAATTCTCTTCAGGATTTTGCCTTGGACTTCCATGCCTACTCATGTAATATTCTATATATTGGGCGGTTGGGCCAGTAGGTCTACACTGAACTTTGACTGTGTAGACCCCAACTAACTGGAACATTCTTAAAGAGATGGGAATACCTGACCACTTTACCTGTTTCTTGAGAAACCAGTGTGCACGTAAAGAAGCAACAGTTAGAACAAGATATTGGACAACAGACTGGTTCAAAATTGGGAAAGGAGTACATCAAAGCTGTATATTGTCACCCTGCTTGTGTGCTAAGTTACTTTAGTCCTGTCTGACTTTTAGCACTCCATTGGACCTTAGCCCACCAGGCACCTCTGTTCACGAGCTTTTCCAGGAATGAGCACTGGAGTGGGTTGCCATGCTCCCCTCCAGAGTATCTTTCTGACACAGGGATCAAACCCATGTCTCCTACATCTACTGCATTGGGAGGTTCCTCAACACTAGTGCCACGTGGGAATCCCATCCCCCCACTTATTTTACTCATGAGATGAGTACATCATGTGAAGTGCCATGCTGGATGAATCAGAAGCTGGAATAAAGATTGCCAGGAGAAATATCAACAAACTCAGATATGCAGATGAAACAACTCTAATGGCAGAAAGCAAAGAGGAACTAAAGAACCTCTTCAGTTCAGTCACTCAGTCATCTCCGACTGTTTGCAACACCATGAATCGCAGCACACCAGGCCTCCCTGTCCATCACCAAATCCCGGAGTCCACTCAGACTCACATCCATCAAGTCAGTGATGCCATCCAGCCATCTCATCCTCGGTCGTCNCAGGAGGAGAAGGGGACGACCGAGGATGAGATGGCTGGATGGCATCACGGACTCGATGGACGTGAGTCTGAGTGAACTCCGGGAGATGGTGATGGACAGGGAGGCCTGGCGTGCTGCGATTCATGGGGTCACAAAGAGTCAGACACGACTGAGCGACTGAACTGAACTGAATTAGGATGGCACTTGTTTGTAGTCCTGAATAGGTATCTGAGAGTTCCCAGTGGCTCACAGGTGTATTGAGTATCCTCTTCTGTTTTCTTCCATGACTTGACTCATGAGTAGTGAATCCAGGATTTGTGTCCTGGTCCCTTGACTTCTGTGTGGGTAGAAAGTATTACAGGATAGGGACCCTTCCATGTTGGATCCTCAACTCCTCAAAGGAGTTGAGCCTTTGGGGACCCATCTTTCCAGACTTTAATTAGAACTTAAGTTCCTGGAGCCTATAGTGGTGGCTCTTTAGAATCTTTTGGGTTCCATTGATACCCCATAAGCATATATCTTGTTGGAATTGCCCAATGGCTATAGTATAAGACTGGAGGGTCTGAGCTTCTAGATCTAGGAAGAGGCCATTGACATAAACAAAAGGTCTCCCATATAGCATTTCATAAGGGCTAAGACCAACCTATTCTTTGGAGGCAACATGGGTGGGGAGGAGAACTATTGGTAAGCCTCCTTCCACCCCAGGGAGGTCTCCTGGGTTATCCTTTTTATTGCTGATTTTAAGACTTGGTTGGTTTTTTCTGCTTTTCCTGAAGACTGAGGCCTCCAGGCACAATGGAGGTAATAGGTAATGTCCAATGCTTTAGAGACCCCTTGGGTGACCTTAGAAGTAAATGATTTCCCATTGTCACTTTGTAATGACCTGGACGGACCAAATCTTGACATGATTTCATGGAGTAGTTTCATTACCACCTCCTCAGCTTCCCCAGTCCAGGTGGGAAAGCCTTCAATTCATTCTGTGAATGTATCTATCGTGACTAGTAGGTATTTATACCCTTGAGAAACTGGCATCTGGGAGAAGTCCATTTACCAGTCCTCCCCTGGGTAGGTCCCATGTTGTTGGACAAGCTGGACCAGCTGTGCTCTTCGAGCTCCTTGGGGGCTGTTTAATTATCAAGTGGGACAAGAGGAGACCACTTGCCTTATAGTCATTTGGAAGCCTGTTTCTCTGAAGGACCTTTCTAGTAATATTTGGAGGGCCTTCTACCATAAATGAGTGGTGGCATATAAGGGGTTATCCAACTTCCACTGGAGGTTCCCAGGGAGAAAAAGGAGTCCCTCCTTTTGGAACCACCCCATCTGATCCTCTTGAAAGCCCCTACTCTTAGCTTTAAGAGTCTCACCTTCAGTATATGAAGGAGTTTCTGGCAAATTAGTCTGTGGAACTAAGGTGGCAACACCTATTAGGTCACTGTTCTGCAATGCAGCTCTCTTAGCTGCCTGATCAGCTGCTTGGTTCCCTCATGCCACTTCCATGCTCCCTTTTAGGTGTCCTTTACAGTGGGAGACTGAAACCTCAGTGGGCGGATGGACTGCCTCCAAGAGCCTAAGGATTTGATCACCATATTTGATTGGGGACCCTCAGGTGGTCAGGTGGCCTCTTTCTTTCCAAATAGCAGCATGTGCATGTAGCAATAGAAAGGTATACTTGGAGTCAGTGTCAATGGCTACTCTTTTTCCTTTTCATAGCTCTAAAGCTCAAATAGGGCTCTGAGTTCAGCCAAGTGGGCTGAAGCACCTGGTGGCAAAGATTTAGCCTCTGTGGTCTCAAAATTGGAGACTACTGCATATCTGGCTCTTCTTTTTCCATCCAGGACGCAGCTGCTTCCATCAGTGTACTAGATTTCCTCAGGATTGGTCGGAGGTTATTCTGACAATCCCTCTCAGGGTTTTGTCCAGTGTTCTAAGGTTTCTAGGCAAGAGTGAAAGAGGAGAGAGACCTTAGGGGTAGGTAGGAGGGCAGCAGGTTTAAGAACCTCAAAAAAGGCTATAGTCAGGCCTGGATTTTCCATCAGCACTACTTGATATCTGAGGATCCTTTTATCAGATATCCGAAATGGCCTCTCACATTCAGGAGTTGTTTCACTTGGTGGCTGGCAAAATAGTTAGTTTGCCCCCAAAAGAGAGTTTTAAAACATCTTCTGTAAGAACTATAATAGCTGCAAGATTTTGAAAGCAGGGAAAAATCTCTTCCCAATAAGGGAGGAGGACACTCAGGAACCACCAGAACCCGGTGGAAAAATATTTGTCCATCCCAACAACAAAGAAGTGCTTGGATGAATCGTTTTGTAATTGTTTTTCCTGTACCACCCAAAATGGTACAGGTTTGGGAGGAGAAGGTTCCAGAGTAGGAGGTCAGGACAGGGTCGGTAGTCCCTGGTCAACCAAGAAATTCTTGGACCTGCCTGCCACATCCAGATGCACCCTTGGCTCCAGCCCTGTGGTGTTTACCTGTGACAGATGGACTGGCTGGATGGAGCGTGCCGCTTCATTTCTGTTGAACCATCGTGACGGGAGGTTTCGCACTTGACCTTGAGGCTCTTGGGTCTCGGAGGCAGAGTGCTGCCCTATGTCCCAATTGATGGCATTTGTAGCAAGCCATTTTAGAAGACTTGTAATGGTTTAGACACTCGTTATCCCAATGTCCCACCCATCTACAGATCAAGCATTTGTCTCGTACCTTGTCCTTTAAAGACACGAGGTTTGACATAGGGCTTCCCTGGCGGGTGGCCAGCATCAGAGGATGCCTTATCTCTTTCCTTTTCTCCCTTTCCTGGGCCTTGGCCTCTCTCTCCTGTTCTCTGTTATAAAAAGTATTGGTGGCTGTCTGGACCATCTCATCTATAGAGGCAGCAGGGTACTGCTGCTGTAGCTATTGCAACTTTATCCTGATGTCTGATGCAAGTTGGGACAGGAATGTGTCCTTTAAAATCACTTGTCCCTCATAAGAATCTAAGCCCAGATTGGTAAACTTTTGGAGGGCCTCTTTTAGCCTTTCCCCAGAAAGGCAATGGAGTCTTGTTAGGCTCCTGTGTTATTGCTGAGACTGGGCATAGTGCCACAACTAATAGGCTTCCTTCTACTTCCATGAATGGACCTCCTTGGGGGTGAGTCTAAAGCTTATCCTACCCAGTACTCTTGCAACCTGAGAGCTGGGCATCCCTGGATCAGGGTGCAGATCCCCGGGCAGGCCGAGACATGATCATCTCCTGGAGATTGAATCCCTGGCAGGTTGAGGCATGTCAGCTTCCTGGGACCCCCAGACTGGTGGATCCCTGAGCAGGTTGAGGTGTGACAACCTCCCAGGGACCAGATCCCTAGGCAGGTCATGGCAGGTCGACCTCCTGGGACCCCAGGCTGGATTTGGGAATCCCAAGGTCTCCAGCATTGACTAGTGGTGGAATTAAGGGGTTGTAATTTTAACTCATTGCTGGTTTGTCCACAGTGGATGGGAATAGATACCTTGTTGTCAAGCAATCCAAGCCTGTGCCCTGAGACTGGGAACCTGGCTAAATAGCCATAAGCTTTACCCTTTTATTGCTCTGAGGGAATGTGAGTCACTGATTTTCTCCCTTAGTCCTTCATAAGTGCAGCTTAGGGTGTTTCCAAAGGTAAATATTTCATTGTCATAGATCCACTCCAGGTAATAAAAGGAGTAATGATAAAAGAATGGGTTATCTGGTCCTGTTAGGGGCATTAAGAGTATTTTAATAATAAGCTGGGTGTAGTGATGTTGACTACAAGGGGGCAGGGTCCTGGTTGCAGGAGTTAGTAAGAACAAATTGATAAGAGGCAACAGACTAGATGTTTCATAAAAGTGGAGTAGAGATTTTTCCCAGGGTATGTTTGTAACTTTAGGAGAAGGGTGGTAAGGGTTTGGGCCCAAATGGCCTGCAGGGCTAACTCCCAAAGTGGCAAACATTATCCCTGGAAGCCCAGTTACCTTGAAGGGATGCCACCAGACTCCTAGTAGGCATTGTGTGCCTGTCACCTGCCTTAGCAGCTTCACAGAGAAATGCTGTTGTTGCACATGTTGCAGGAAACATGGAGGATGAAGGCCTGAATATCTAAAGAGATTGGATATTATACAGTATTTCCCTCCCAAGGTCCAGCTATTTTCTGGTTGTTCCTCCAGAAGAGTGTTCAGTTCAGTCACTTATTCGTGTCCAACTCTTTGTGAGCCCATGGACTGCAGCACACCAGGCTTTCCTGTCCATCACCAACTCCTGGAGCTTATTCAAATTCATGTCCATCGAGTTGGTGATGCCATCCAACCATTTCATCTTCTATCCCTTTCTCCCACCTTCAGTCTTTCCCGACATCAGAATATTTTCCAGTGAGGCAGTTCTTCACATCAGGTGGCCAAAGTATCCAGAAGATTGTAGAGGCAACATTGTGGGCCTGGACAGGGCTCAGGAAGGGAGCATGAAACAGGAAGGAAGGAGCCAGGGCACAACTTTTGAAAGAATAACCTAGCCCAGGGCATAAAAGTGAAGTCACACAGTCGTGTCTGACTCTTTGCGACCCCATGGACTGCAGCCTACCAGGCTTCTCCCTCCATGGGATTCTCCAAGCAAGAGTACTGGAGTGGGTTGCCATTTCCTTCTCCAGGGGATCTTCCCGACCCAGGGATCGAACCTGGGTCTCCCACATTCCAGGCAGACACTTTAACCTCTGAGCCCAGGGACATAACTCAAACCAATTAAAATCTAATGGGTCCAAGATGCCAGACAAGTCCAGTTCAACTAAATCTTGATCCTCAATCTGCAAGCTTAATAACACACAGCCAGAGGCTCTATAACAATTCTACGGCACTGTCAAAAGACCAAGGAGTGGGTTTTTCCCTAATTCTTGGAATGATCCTCCCACTCATTAGCATATGAAATCATCCAGTGCACAAAAACTAACCACACATTTTATGGCCCCCCACATTGACTCTCTGCAATAGCACACGCTCTGTGCTTCTCTCTGAACCAAACCTATCTACCTCTTACCTATTGCTATGTCTCTCACTGAATTCTTTTTGCAATGAGACATCAAGAGCCTAAGCTTCACTAGGTCCTGAAACCAAGCACTGTAGGTTCTGGGTAGGCTCACGTCTGGGTCAGACATGACTGAGTGACTAAGCATAGCACAGAGGCCCTGCCATGTGGGTTTAAGTCCAAATCTTAGGAAACAGTTTCAAACACAACTTTCAGAAATGGAAAGATGATGACCTCTCCAATCAAACTGTGGCATAGATGGAGAGAGGAGAAGAGCTGAAGAACAGGAGGAAAAAACAGTGTGAAAAACATGCTGAGGAACCCCTTTTATAACTTGCCAGAAAGTTTGCTAAATGCCAGACCTGTACCCACAGTTTTCACTGGGCGGATCCTTGGCACAAAGGAAGGTTAAGGACAGAAGAACTCTCAGCCACTTGGGCAGCAGCTACTAGGGCGCAGAGAGTAGTGGAGCCTTCGGGACACACTGGGGAGTCGCCCCTACCAGAGTCCCTCAGTTGCACCCTCTGCCCCTCGCCTGTTCACAGGGGGTTCAAGGAAACAAGAAACGGAAGGTTGTAAAGGAATTAAGATTTAATTAAGGCCTCCTTAGCTGGAGGTCTTCTGAAATCTGAGACTGAGTCACCTGAGCTTTCTGCTCAGTTTGTTCTTGTCCTGGTTTCCAGCACATTAGGCTTCCTGTCACTTCCACTGCACTGGGTTTCCTTTGCATTCTGCTTCTACCACCTGAGCTTTCCTTGAGTTGGGCTTCTGCTATGCTTGGCCCTGCCTCGTGGGGCCAAGGCAAGATTGTTTCAGCCAGGTTACATCCAGGTCACAGCACCAGATTATGTCAGAGGAGTGTGTAATTTCCTGGGTTCTTTCTCACTGCAGCAAAGATTTGAAACAGTGGACCAGTGTTACAGCTGGTTTACAGCACAGTTTTATTTGCCAAGCAAAGAAAAGTACACCCTTGAGGCATGAGGGCGAGCCGATCCCAAAGGCAAGGCCTTAGTCTGTCTTGGCTTCCTCCTTTTATAGATTTGTCTCCTCCCCACCTTGAGCCTGCCCTATGCAAATTGGAATGGCCAAGAAGGGGGTGTGTTTGTTTCACCTCAAATACTCATTTCTTTTCTTTTGGATTTACTTTTGTTCCATTTTTGTGGGCTTTTCCCTTTCTTTCTCTTTTAGCCATTGCTATTGTGGACTCCTTTTTCCTGCTCTAACTACATAACATATGGATCAGCTCACAGTGTTAGAACTTTTTTTTGTTGTTATGAGAACTTTTAAGATTGACTTTCTTAGCCTCATCACTCCCCCTGCCCCGCCCATAACAGAGCATGCACTTTAAATTAACTACCCAGTAACTGTGATATGCTTATATTCTTACTTAATCCCTTCTCCATTTTTTGTCAGATTCTTCAGTCTATCACTCATCTTTCAACCTTTGTATCTCAAAAAGTGTTATGAATATTTAATTTACTCTTTTTCCTGTCTTTGAAACAAAACAAACAAACAAAAGTCTCTATATTCTTTCAAGGTTAATCTTGGAAGTTTACCTCAATAAAACCTTAAAATTCAGTCTTGGTCACTGTGAGACAATGCTTACTTCTTAACCAAAAAAAGTTAAAAATTGCAAGAGATCTCAAAAGCAAATATAGATCTCTTAAAGGCAAAAAGCATCATATAATTTATTATTAAAAGCAACTTTTCAAGAAAACTTGGGAGACAGAATTAAAATTCAGTCTTATCCTAGCCCATGCCAAACAAAATGCATTTACCCAGCTAGATTTAATTCAGTCTTAGAAAATCCTGATCATGCATACCTCTTTCTTACAGTGGGCTATGATCTTGTTGACTGTTTTATAAATTTTTGACAAACTTCCCAAATATCAATTTTTGATTAAAGTTCTTTTAATTTCCAGCTAACTTTGGGATGCTTTCGAGTGTCCCTGAGGTATCTCAAAGAGAAATATTTAACTATGATTATTTGGTATATTAAGTGGAATCATTCATAATTCTGGTTATTGTAACCATGTTTCTTTATCAATTGCAGATGTTTAACCATGCCATTGAGTCTTCTGTCATTTAGATATTTTAATACTCTGATGCTGTTACAAAAAGTACTTTATCATCAAAATGATGGCTATGTGAGGATTCTAGCTTCTTTCACTTAAAGCAAGGAACTGCCCTGCCCCCAGGGCCCCTAGATCAACCATTCAGAGATTTTTATTCCCTGACAGGCCACTGCCCCTATTCAGTCTTTAAAAAGTTACAGAGGACAAAGCTTCAACCTTCAGCTTCCCATAAGAATATGGGAGTAAAATCTCTGAGGTGGGGAATGAAGCAGAAGGGAAGCAGGCAGAGCACAACCTTTAAAAGAATGACATAGCCACAGGACATGGCAAAAACTGGTTAGAAGCAACTAGGCCCAAGATGATGGAAGATTCAACTTCCAGTAGACCCTGAGCCTCATTGTATACTCATTATGATACATTAGCTAAATGACATACCTATGAGCACCATGACATTCTGAGACCAACCATAAATGGCCAAAAAGTGGGCAAGGGCTCAATTCCTAGAAATCCCCATCCCTTCCTTGACAGAGTTGGAATAATCCTCTACTCATTAGTCTATGAAATTACCCAGTCCATAAAATCTAACCACTCCATTATTAGAGGCTCAAGAGCCTCTTGCCTTCTTTTGAGTAGTGTGTCTCTCTCTAAATAAACCCACATCTTACCTAAAAATTAAAAAAAAAAAAAAAAATCCTAGACTTATGCTGTCCTTATTCTCCTATAAATGACCTCCCCCTTTCTTTCCCTCACTTCTTTCTTCTCACTCTGTGCACTGTCTCTTTTCATAGTGGCCTACTTGATGATACCCTCTTTTTCTATCTCATCTTTAAACTCTCCTTTTCTCCATATCCATTTTACAGTTTTAAGTTACTAATGGTCACTATTACTTCATTATACACCCAAGAGTTGGTGAATAAAAGAACTACATATTTTGTTTCCGTGGCTGTATCAGTGATTAATTTTTAAAACTTTGCAATTTGGTTTCAAATCATGTCACTCTACCAAAACCACTTTCAAAGAAAACTAATGCCTTTCTAATTGCCTAAATCTAATTGCCTTTTCTTAATATTGTTCTTTAAAAACATCAACAAATAATCAGACAGAACCACAAAAAAGCTCTTGCCCAGTATTTCTTTAATGACTCTCTCTCTTAAATGTCATTCTTAATACCAGTTTAATTTTAAAAATTATAACATGATGACCATCCCAATGGCAAATATAAAATAAATCAGTAGCATTTGTTGACTAATTAAAACATTTATTTTTCTTGGGAATGTACAATAGAACTTTGCCAACAATTTTAGCATCAATGAGATTATATATGTAAATGTATAAAACATTCTTGTCTCCTGAGGAACTGTGCCTACATACAGTGCATTAGAGTAAAAGTTCAGTTATTATGTTATCCCATTCAACCCTTATAACAAAACATACTCATTTTCAGTCACTAGTTTACAGAAGATGTAGTTAAATTACAGAGGAGTTACTTGATTTGTCCAAACTATATATCAAGTCGAACATTTAGTCATCAGCTTCTTCTTGTTTGGCGTCAATCTTTACGTTCTTTTCAATATACTGCATAGCTTAGATAAATATGATTTATCAGGGAATGGACACTCATCATAGATTCAACAAATTATAAAACTTAGTCTCTATAATAACACATCTAAATGCATGTTGATGTTGACACACAAATTATTTTTTAAAATTAAGAACAATTTAAGTACTTTTGGATCATATGCATTCTTGTTTGGTATCATGAACATTTGAAATAATTTTACCTCACATTTACGTATTTATACATATGCAACTATGTATGATCAATAACTATGTGTGATATTTAGAAGTTAATATCAATGTTTTTTCCCTATCATCATGACATATCTACTCCCAGCTTTTTCGTTAGTGGGCCACTGGAATTACTAATGCTTATGTACAGTCTTATTAGATCAATATAGGGTATACTAAGGAATCATTAATTGCTGTAACAAGATAACTGAGAATCCAATTGCTCAAGCAAGATAAAATTAATTTTTACCTGTTTAAAAATTTAAGCACAATAGAGAGGATCATCAAGAGCTCTAATTCAAGGCATAATGTAGAAATTCAGGATGAAGGTGGTTCTGCCAACTTTAACACATTGTCCTCTAAGTCACACTGAAAATCACTGTTCTGGAAATCAAAGGGCAGAAGTTCAGAGTAAAAGAGTTCCTCTTAAGAAATTGAGGTAGAAATTACACATATTTCAGTTACATTTCATTGGCAAAAGCTTATGTGAGTGTAGCCTTTTGAGGTGGACTGGAAATTTCTGTTCCTAAATGGGAAACCAGATACAACTCCCTTTACTATTTACATAAGGAATAAAGAATTTTGATGGCCAGCTAGCAGTATTTTTCCAGAATAGGTCTTTGGTGCAATTCCTCTTTCTTAGATGATATTTTTTTTCCATTTTAAATTATTTATTTATTTATATATTAAAAAAATAAATTTATTTATTTTAATTGGAGGTTAATCACTTTACAATATTGTATTGGTTCTGCCATACATCAACGTGTATCCACCACAGGTATACACGTGTTCCCCATCCTGAACCCCACCTCCCTCCTCCCTCCCAGTACCATCCCTCTGGGTCGTCCCAGTGTACCAGCCCCAAGCATACAGTATCATGCATTGAACCTGGGCTGGCGACTCATTTCATATATGATATTATACATGTTTCAATGCTATTCTCCCAAATCATCCCACCCTCTCCCACTCCCAGAGTCCAAAAGACTGTTCTACACATCTGTGTCTCTTTTGCTGTCTTGCATACAGGGTTATTGTTACCATCTTTCTAAATTCCATATATATGGACTGTTTATAGATTATTTATTTATTTAAATTTCTTCCCTTTATTTTTGTCTGCACCAGGATGCTGGTGGGATCTCAGTTCTCAGACCAGGGATCAAACACAGGCCCTTGTCAGCAAAAGCTTGAAGTCCTAACAACTGGATTGCTGGGAAATTCTTTGGATCACTTTCATTTTTATTGAGATATAACTGATACACAGCACTTTATAAGTTTAAAGTATAGAACATTATGATTTGGCTTTCATGCATCATGAAATAATTACCACAGTAAATTTAGTGAACATCCATCATTTCTTATAATGTCATAGATACAAAACAAAAGAAAAAGAAAATAAGATTATTTTTTCTTGTGATGAAAACTCTTAGGATTTACTTTCTTAGCAACATTCATATGTTAGATAATTTAAATTCCTATTAAGAATACAAATAGAATCCAACTCAGAATGAGTAAAATTGTGCTTAAAAGTCTATATTATTCACTTCATCTTTGTCATGTCTGTCTACCATTAACATTATTCTAAATAACACTGTAATAATAAGAAAAAAATGTAAGAGAACATTTGTCCACCTATTACCTTGTGCCAAGCTCTGTGCTAGTTCTTGACGTAAATTTTGTTTATTGCTTACAACAAATGTTTCAGTGAAACAGTTTCTATGAGTCAGGGATTTGGGAGCTGCTTAGCTGGACAGTTCAGGCTCAAGGTTTCTCATGAGGCTGCAGTCAAGATGTTGCTGAGGTTGCAGTCATCTGAAGGCTCAACCTGGACAGAGAATCTGCTTCCAAGATGACTTACACACATGGCTGTTGCTGGCTATTGTGAGAAGTCTCAGATTCTTTCTAGGTAGCATCTCCAGGGTGTATTCAAGGCATGACACTTGCCTCTCTTCGCAGTGAGCTGGAGAAAGGAAAGAAGACCAGAAGGAAGTTATCATTTTTTATGCCTGTACCTTTTAAAAAATAGAGCATAGTTCTACTGCTGTTATTTTTTAGAAGCAAGCCTACCAACCTGACCCACACAGAGGGGAATTAGGCTCCACTCTTTAAAGAGAAAACTATCATTTTTTTTTTTTCTAATGAAGACGGTCATATTTTAAAACCATGGTGTATCTAAATACACACAGTATTACTTGAGGGAGTATGGTATGGCTAGAATTACATATTTACTAAAGAAGTGAGGGATAACATTTCCAAAATGAAAATAGTTTGACCTTGAATATTTGATGAAATAATTTGAACATGACCCTTTATTTTGATTATGTATATATGTATATATTTGAGGGAAATGGAGTGCTATGGTAAGAATGGTGCTATAGAATGATTAGTGTGACCTTGATATGAAGGATGAATTGGAGGGGGGAAATGATAGGAAAGAATACAAGTTTAAAGCTATATATGTGGTTACTAAACTACAATATTTAGAAATGTGCTAATTCATACAGGAATTTAATCAAGGGAATTTTCTAAGATTTATTTTTCTCAAAAGATATTCCTATAATTTTAACTGAATTCATGATCTATAGATTATTTATAGCAGGGGTTAGCAACCTTTTTCTGTAAAGTGCTAGATAATAAATATTTTAGGTGTTGTGGCCTACATACAGTCTCTGTCATATATTCTTTTTGTTTTGTTTTATATAGTACCTTAACAGTGTGAAAAACATACTTAGCTTGCTGGCAGTACAAAAACAAATAGAAGACCAGTTTTGGACATGGTCCACAGTTTGCTGTCTTCTGATTTATAGCATTACTTTTAATTTAGTTTTGATTAATATCCTATGTATATTCATTTAGCAGCTTTATAGTGGTTTCTGACACTGAAGTGTACCAGATGCGTTGCAAGGCATTTGACATAATTTTTATATTTCCCACAATAGCCTAAGATGTAGGAATTCAGAAAAGTAAACTGAGTCTTAGAAGGATCAAGTAACTTGCCCAGGTAGGGGAACCAGGCTTTAAACCTGGGTCTTTAGGCAATAAATGCTGTACCAGTAGCATACCAAAAAAAAAAAAGAGAGAGAGAGAGAGTATGATCTGTCACTGGTTTTCTTCAGACCTAAACTCTGTAAGAAGAAACAAATAGCAACAGAACTACTTCAATCAGGAAAAAGGCTAGAAATACAACTGTCGAGATCCATATTATATTAAGTAGAGCAGGGGATATGTAGTCAACCTAAATACCAAGTTTCTCACCTAGCCCCATTCTGAGCTGGATAAACTTATGGAGTTACGAAAACTCTCTTCTGAGATTCTATTACATCATCTTTGATATGCACTCCCTGGACCTCCCTGGTGGCTCAGACGGTAAAGTGTCTGCCAGCAACGCAGGAGACCTGGGTTCGATCCCTGGGTCGGGAAGATGCTATGGAGAAGGAAACGGCAACCCACTCCAGTACTCTTACCTGGAAAATTCCATGAACTGAGGAGCCTGATAGGCTACAGTCCATGGGGTCGCAAAGAGTCGGACACGACTGAGCGACCTCACTTTCACTTTCCCTTATTTTATACACTTTTTATACAAATAATAAGCTCTTAGCTTTGTCATCGACATAGNAAATTCCATGAACTGAGGAGCCTGATAGGCTACAGTCCATGGGGTCGCAAAGAGTCGGACACGACTGAGCGACCTCACTTTCACTTTCCCTTATTTTATACACTTTTTATACAAATAATAAGCTCTTAGCTTTGTCATCGACATAGTGAAAGATAATGGTCTCAAAAGTTCATGTGACATTCTTCTAAGGAAATAGCAGAGACTAAGACAAGCAAATTCAGTGCAGAAACACACTCTTGAGAGAGACTAGAAAGTGTCTCGCCTGAGAAAGCTTCATTCCCAGTCCAAAAATCATTTCCAAAAATTAATTCATTTGTTCAAAACCAATCCCTTTGGTTGGATGTCACTTGTTCTTAGATGAATGGGAGTGACAAGAGAGACAAAAGAACAAAGACATCAAGACAGGGAAGTACAGTGTCTATTTGTAAAACTGTAAGTCATTTTGTGGCAAGGAATGTGGTAGTAGACTATGGGAAGGGAAAAGAACTGAAGATACTTATTCCTATAATCAATATTCTTCCATTTCAGCTAAAAATGATCAGATAGCCATTTTTATCAAAATATTTAAATACCCTCCTAAAACCAGCAGTGATTTTATTTATTTATGGCCATGTAGTATCCCATGGCATGTAGGATCTTAGTTCCACAACCAGGGATTCAATCCACACCCCTCTGCAGTGGAAGCACAGAGTCTTAACCATTGGACAGTCAGGGAAGTCTCAAACAGCAATAACTTCAGAAAGACAACTAAAACTTGGTGTTTATCATCAGAGTAAATAGCAGTGTTTTTACTCCCTTTTTTTCCTGTCTGAGTATTCCATGTATACATAATAAAAGATTTACAATATAGAATATTAGATAAAATAATTTTTTGAGAATTTATTAACGTCTCTCATAAATTCCCCCATCAAAAAAGGATTATCATGAATTGAGCATTGATATTTGCTCATGTTTTGCGTAAAAAAAATTGAATCATTTTCAAGGTATAACTTTCTAGTACAAAATATGATTTCCTTATCTTTTATCTAGCTGGATGTTAACCATTTTACTTGAAAAGTTTGTGTCCATGCATATGTCATCACTTTCAAAATTGGCCCTGAATTTATACATACTGGTTAGAAACCCATCATCAGTAAACTAAATTCACAGTAGAGATTACTGTTGGTTACATTTCTGACAGCTTCTAGCAAGGCATAAACCTTTGAACTTAGAGCTGAAAGTTCTTCTCACATTGAAACATGTATATTATCATATGTGAAATAGATCGCCAGTCTAGGTTCGATGCATGAGACATTGTGCTCAGGGCTCGTGCACTGGTATGACCTAGAGGGAAACTACATCCACGAAATCAAAAGATGCTTGCTCCTTCGAAGGAAAGCTATGACAAACCTAGACAGCAGAGACATGTGTTTACTAACAATGGTCCACAGTCAAAATTGGTTTTTCCAAATGTCATGTACACAGTTGTGAGAGTTGGAGCATCACGGTGACTGAGCCCCAAAGAATTGATGCTTTTGAATTGTGATGCTGGAGAATACTCTTTCAAGTCTTTTGGACAGCAAGGAGATCAAATCTGTTAATCCTAAAGGAAATCAACCTTGAATATCCACTGGAAGGACTGATGCTGAAGCTGAAGCTCCAATACTATGGCCACCTGATGTAATGAGCCCACTCATTGAAAAAGATGCTGATGCTGGGAAAGACTGAAGGCAGGAGAAGAAGGGGTGCAAAGGATAAGATGCTTGAATGGCATCACCAGCTGAACAAACATGAGTCTGAGCAAACTCCGGGAGATAGTGAAGGACAGGGGGCCTGGCATGCTGCAGTCCATGGGGTTGCAGAGTTAGACATGACTTAGTGACTGAACAACAAAAACAGCCCCAGTAGGTAGGCCTAAGAGAAGTCATTTATCATGTTTATCTATGGGAAAGTGGAAGCCATAACTGGGCAAATAGTTCATAGTTAATACTGATCTTCTTTTCTTCTAGTATGTTTATGAATTCTGGTGCACCATGGTTTGGAATTTTATCAAAGATATTTGAAAACAACACATAGAATCTATAGTAATTTAAATTCAATCTATCTAAAACTTTTATTTTTTGAGACATGTCTTTCAATCTGATTTTGACTGATTTGATAATGGTCAAAACCAAAATTTAGGATTCTAGCTATAGCATTATCCAAGAACTTGAATAATAATGTCATATGATCCAACAGACTAGTAGACATTATGTGTACAATGATTTATTGAAATCTCTCCTACAACTGATGACCAACATTGAAATGTTATTGTTAATTGAATGCTTATCATTTGCCAAATATTCCAGGCAGGATTTTGTATGCAATATCTGATTTAATATTAATAATCTCAATAGTATCATTAACACCTCTTTTGTACTAGTGAGGTCAGTTCAGTTCAGTTCAGTCGCTCAGTCGACCCACCTCCAGAAAAAGAGAGCATCAGAATTCTGAAGAAAATGGCCACGTTCTAACAAATTTACAGATTCTGTGTGTGAATGACATTTCTTGTATATGCATTTAACATTCATACTATTATTAGATCAAATGCTTTTCAACCTATAATCTGAGATCTTGTTTAGTATAATAACATGATAATATAAAGCAGTATTCTATGTTTAATGTTATGATTATAAATTAAAAAGTAAACCTACTTCTGATAATGATGCTTTACCTTATCTTCATAAGTCTAAAATATAACAATCTTACTTTGGTGAGAAGGGGGTGTGCCTTGAAATACTTGGTAGATAATAGTGATGATGGTCTGATGGTTTTAGTGAAAAGATAACTGGGAATTGTTCACTTAATTTAACTAGAAGGACAATTGAATATGACCAACTTTTTCTAGGAAATCAGTAGGTGGATGATGCCGTCTGTCTCTTGCCATTCCCACTCACTAAGGGAAGCTCTTAAGACCATGAGATCAGAACAGACTATGAACATCTTTCAGTTCAGTTCAGTTCAGTTCAGTTCAGTCGCTCAGTCGTGTCCGACTCTTTGTGACCCCATGAATCGCAGCATGCCAGGCCTCCCTGTCCATCACCATCTCCCGGAGTTCACTCAGACTCACGTCCATCGAGTCCATGATGCCATCCAGCCATCTCATCCTTGGTCGTCCCCTTCTCCTGCCCCCAATCCCTCCCAGCATCAGAGTCTTTTCCAGTGAGTCANGAGAATTCCATGGACTGTATAGTCCATGGGGTCACAAAGAGTCGGACACAACTGAGTGACTTTCACTTTTTCTGATATTAAACTCTTTTCAAGAAATTATAAGCTATGATTAAATGCAGCTTCTTTAAATTAAAACCATTAAGTGATATTAATCCCAGTAAAATTATTTAAATCTACACTTAAAATTGAGCTGCTCATATAATTTACCATTTCTAATTAAACCAATTAAAGGGGGTTTATTTCTACTGACCTACTTTCTAGAATTTAAAAAACAAACTAGGGGAAAATATCTTCTGAAATGGGGATGCTTCCAGAGCTTCATTAAAACAATTTTAAAATTCCATGAGTGTAATTTTTATTTACTAGTGTGCTTATGGCTCAATAGTACAGTATGAGAAAGGACTAGAAGAGGGTTATAAAGAGAAGTTAATAAAAGCAGAGTTAAGAAGGGGTGCTGCTTCATCGTTGCTTTTCTGCTTTGAGGACAGCAAACTAGCAAAGCCTTGAAAGAGAGTCAGTATTAAGATTTACTTTACCCAAGTCTGCATTAAAGCTGATTAAAAGGTTCCACTGAAATAGCAAAATTCCCATATCTCTAATATGCTTCAGTATAAAATTTAAAGTTAGAGAGTCCTAGGGGAAAGACTTAAGACTAAAGTTATACCAATTTTAACCATAGAATTTAGCCTCTGAGCCATTGGCTACTTATTCTGTATCCTAAGTCCCAAAGCAGTCCCAGGAGGGCACATTTCCTACTCCAGGGCAGCCCTTGTGTTCAATAATCTAGGGATAGATAATCTATGAAGAGCAAACCCATGTTATAATACCATATTTCCCAAACAACAAAAGAACAGCTAATATGGTGATTAAACCCCATCCTGCCATCTTTGTTGTTGTTCAGTCGCTAAGTTATGTCTGACTCTGTGACTTCATGGACTGTAGAACGCCAGGCCTCCATGTCCTCTACCATCTCCAGGAGTTTGCTCAAGTTCATGTCTGTTAAGTCAGTGATGCTATCTAACCATCTCATCCTCTGCCACCCTTTTCTCATTTTGCCTTCAGTCTTTCTCAGCATCAGGGTCTTTTCCAATGAGTTGGCTCGTCACATCAGGTGGCCAAAATGTTGTAGCTTCAGCTTTAGCATCAGTACTTCCAATGAATAGTTAGGGTTGATCTCCTTGAGGATTGACTGATTTGATCTCCCTGTAGTCCAGGGGCCTCTCAAGAGTCTTTTCCAGCACTACAAAAGCATCAGTTCTTCGGTGCTCAGCCCTTTCTGTGGTCCAACTCTCACACCCATACATGACTTTTGGAAAGACCATAGCTTTGACCATACAGACCTTTGTTAGCAAAGTGATGTCTTTGCTTTTTAATACGCTGTTTAGGTTTGTCACAGCTTTCTTTCCAAGAAGCGAACATCTTCTAATTTCATTGCATAATCACTGTCCACGGTGATTTTGGAACCCAAGAAAAGAAAATCTGTCACTGTGTCTACTTTTTCCCCTTCTATTTGCCATGAAGTGATGGGACTGGATGCCATGATCTTCGTTTTTTGAATGTTGAGTTTTAAGCCAGCTTTTTCACTCCCCTCTTTCACCCTCATCAAGAGGCTCTTTAGTTTCTTTTCACTTTCCGCCATTAGAGGGGTGTCATCTGCATATCGCAGGTTGTTAATGTTTCTCCTGACATATTTATGAACACCCAAGTTTCAAATTACTTGTTAATTTCCCTACTCAAACTTTAAACCCACATTAAGTTCCTTAATTCCTGATAAGCCCATTAATTATAAAGTTACTTTATTTCTTTTAAGAATCAGGAAGATCACACATGGTATGCACATTCAATACTGATTTTCAGTTTTTAGAAACTATTGGATATAGCCTTTAAAACTGTGTCACCTTGGAATAAAAGTATGGACTTTACTGCAATACAATGTATCAGTTGGTTTGTCAGTTGTGATGAAGATCTCATAGTCTTACCAGAGGTTAACAACAGGGCAAGTGGGTACCATGGGTACAGAGGAACACTGTCCCGTATATCTAAAATGCACTGTCCTGTATATCTAAAAGCATTCTAAAGTTAAAAAGTTTATTTAAAAAACCCTAGGTCACCAGAAATTTCCTCCTCATACAACAGGTATAGTCTCACTTTGAATGGAGTCAAAGGAAGATCCTTAATTCTGAGACTGTCACCCGAAAAAAAGCTAGGTGGTAATTTGATAAGAAAATGACTATAATGTCAGCATGGTTAGTAGGCATATTTCAACAGTCAATAAGGCATTTTATTACCTAACAAAAATAAGGCAAATAGTATCTTGAAAGGCTGGGTGGCAGACAGCCCTGTCTTTTAATTTAATCACTACATATTCATGAACCTCAAATTATACACACAGCATTGTGGTAATTACTTGGAACAAAGCAGAACACACAAAGAATGGAAGATGTGCCCCCTACTCTCATGAATTCACCATCAAGTTAGTGATATAACAGGGCCAGGACGCTTAGGATGATGATACTGTGTCCCTCCTTCCCATGAGCACATAGACTCCGATGGACACTTCTGGGAAGACATAACAGATGACAGCATTAGGTGTATGAATACTGTGGCTAACATCACTTTGGAATAGAAAGTACATAGTCTTTTACTCAATTTTTTCCTAAAAGTGATATCAAAATGGCTTTGTTGTTGATTTATTTATTCATTCATTCAGCATATACAGCTACTATGTGCCAGGTGTTGTTGTAAGTGCTAAATACACAGCAATGAATAGAACAAAGATTCAACTCTAATGGAGACAAACAATATATAATGTAGATAGTGACATGTACTGTGAAGAAAAATAAATTCAGAGTAGGTGAGAGAGCTGATGAAGATACTGTGGTCATGTGGATGCTTTTCATACAGGGTACTCAGGGGAAGCATTTCTGATAAGCATTTCTGATATTTGAGCAGATTTAAGAATTAAGAGAGTGATATAATTTATTTCCTTTCTTCTTTCCTTTTTTCTTTTCTCCCTTCCTTCCCTCTCTCCCTTCTTCCCCCCCATCCAACCCAGGGCAATTTTTTCCACATAGAGGGGACAATAAGTGCCAAGGCTCACTGACACTTCAGAAAAGGTAAAATAACAGTAAAAACTATAGCTAGCATTGACTACACACTTGTTGCGTTTAGTTGCTAAGTCATGTTTGACTCTTTTGTGCCCCATGGACCACAGCCCTGCAGGCTCCTCTGTCCACGGGATTTCCTAGGCAAGAATACTGGAGTGGGTTGCCATTTCCTTCTTCAGGGGATCTTCCCGACCCAGGGATTAAACCTGCCTCTCCTGTATCAGCAGGTGGATTCTCTACCACTGAGCTAAATGCTGATGTTAAGTAGTCATGGTACATTAAAGAAAACCGACAACTCTGCCGTGCTTCCCGTGAAGAGGTAGGCAGGATCTATTTCCCTCTTCTGTTGAATCTGAGCTGGCCCTCTGACTAGCTCATGCTCAAAGTTCTGCCTCAGTAGCGGGTGACTCAGTAGCTTGTAGCTGTTACTATTATTTTTTGGTCTAGCTCCTCTATTCAGATCATCTTAGAGCAGGATCACTAGTCTGTGAGAGTGTGAGTGTGTGTGTGTATGTTTAATTTTCAATGGCAGGTACATAAGTATATACTAATAAAAAGTGGCTTGACTGGTTTACTGCACACATGTCCTTAGACAAGGAAGATTACACAGCAGGGGTTCTTAACCTTGGCACTACTGACATTATGGTGCCAAATACTCTATGTAGTCAGGGGCTGTCCTGTGCACTGCAGGAGGTTCAATGTATATCTCTGATCTCTGCCCACTAGATACACGGAGAATCCCCCTCAACTCCCAGTAGTGACAACCCAAAATATCACCGGACATTGCCAAATATCAACTTGGGGGCAAAATTACCCATTGCTGAGAACCAATTGTTGAGAACAAGTTTCCTTATAGAGTCACAACAGTCTGTTCTTACCATCCAGTTAATTTTTAAGCAGTGAAAGAAAAATGTTAGTCAGTCATGTCTGACTCTTTTGTGACCCCATGGACTGTAGCCCACCAGGTTCCTCTGTCCAGGGGATTTCCCAGGCGAGAATACTGGACTGGGCTGCCATTCTCTACTTCAGGGGATCTTCCCAATCCAGGGATCAAACCCGGATCTCCTGCATTGCAGGCGAATTATCAGTTGAGCCACGAGGGAATCAAACTCCTACCAAACATACAGTTCAGTTCAGCTCAGTTCAGTCGCTCAGTCATGTCCAACTTTTTGCAACCCCATGAATCGCAGCATGCCAGGCCTCCCTGTCCATCACCAACTCCCGGAGTTCACTCAGACTCATGTCCATCAAGTCAGTGATGCCATCCAGCCATCTCATCCTCGGTCGTCCCCTTCTCCTGCCCCCAATCCCTCCCAGCATCAGAGTCTTTTCCAGTGAGTCAACTCTTCGCATGAGGTGGCCAAAGTACTGGAGTTTCAGCTTTAGCATCAGTCCTTCCAAAGAAATCCCAGGGCTGATCTCCTTCAGAATGGACTGGTTGGATCTCCTTGCAGTCCAATGGACTCTCAAGAGTCTTCTCCAACACCACAGTTTAAAAGCATCAATTCTTCGGTGCTCAGCCTTCTTCACAGTCCAACTCTCACATCCATACATGACCAGTGGAAAAACCATAGCCTTGTCTAGACGGACCTTAGTCGGCAAAGTAATGTCACTGCTTTTGAATATGCTATCTAGGTTGNTTTGCAACCCCATGAATCGCAGCATGCCAGGCCTCCCTGTCCATCACCAACTCCCGGAGTTCACTCAGACTCATGTCCATCAAGTCAGTGATGCCATCCAGCCATCTCATCCTCGGTCGTCCCCTTCTCCTGCCCCCAATCCCTCCCAGCATCAGAGTCTTTTCCAGTGAGTCAACTCTTCGCATGAGGTGGCCAAAGTACTGGAGTTTCAGCTTTAGCATCAGTCCTTCCAAAGAAATCCCAGGGTTGATCTCCTTCAGAATGGACTGGTTGGATCTCCTTGCAGTCCAATGGACTCTCAAGAGTCTTCTCCAACACCACAGTTTAAAAGCATCAATTCTTCGGTGCTCAGCCTTCTTCACAGTCCAACTCTCACATCCATACATGACCAGTGGAAAAACCATAGCCTTGTCTAGACGGACCTTAGTCGGCAAAGTAATGTCACTGCTTTTGAATATGCTATCTAGGTTGGTCATAACTTTTCTTCTAAGGATTAAGCGTCTTTTAATTTCATGGCTGCAATCACCAAACATACATTTGCCAACTAAATGTTAGCAACTTAGTTTCAAACTTAGAAATCTGGCTTGAACCTTAAGCTTTTCAATAGCCACTAGCTTCATAACAGTTTTGAAATTTAGCCTTCTTGAAACTTCAATTTTTAACACAGTGTATTGCCAAACTTCTCATGTAAGTAGACTTCCATTATTACCAGGTACATGTTGTTGGAAAGTCCTATAGTTTAATCCCAGTACCTAGAAATATAAAAACAGGACCTTAGTGGTAGTGTCTGATAATTCAAAGGGAGGAGTTTCCCACACCAAATACAATTATTTCTGTCAACTGCACAGAAAATTGTCTCATTCTTTCATTATTCCCTAAATTGTCCAAGGCTTGCAGGTTGAATTATGGAATAAGTGTTGCTGCTCACATCTATGGTAAACTTTCTTTTGGTATCACAAATCACCTTTGCTTAAAATCTTTCGTTCCATTTCTGTTATAAAACTGAAGCTGTGAAGCTCTGATTTTGAAATTGGCCACCAAAATAATGTCAACAAGATGAGTGAGCTTAATACATTGTTTCTTTGAAAGGTAAGCTCATTTAAAATTTACTACCACTTGTTTGATAAGTGTTTCATGTTATTCACTTCTCCACTTGACATCTGCCTGGAATAGGATTTTAAAAGTTTTTCATACTGAGGTGAAATTGCTCATTGTTACATGTGAATGCATTCTTATTGTGATGCATTAAGTTCTTCATCAACATATCAACTGTCTGTATTCTTTTTGATGTTGAGACAATTCATGAATTTAATACATATTCTATTTTTTTAGTCTTATCTGAAACAGATGTTTCCTCTTTGATTCTAGAAATGAACCAAAACAGTTTATCTTATTTCAGTTAACACAGTGCCTTCAAGATCCATCCATGCTGGTGCAAATGACAAGATTTCATTATTTATTTATGGCTTAGCAATATTCCACTGCACATTTATTTTTAAGTATTTATGCATGCACATGCACCATATCTTCTTTATCCATTCATCCATTTGATGGACACCTAGGTGTTTCCGTATCTTGGCTATTGTAAATAATGCTGCAGTGAGCAGGGGGATGCTGATGTTTCTGGGGATTAGTATTTTGTTTTCTGTAGGTACATAGCCAGATGCCTGTATCTAATCATAATTAATTCTGGGTCATAGTGTAGTTCTATTTTTAACTTTTTTTGCAAATTCCATACTGTTTTCCATAGTGGCATACCAACTTACACTTCCACCAACAATGAACCAAGGATCCCTTTTCACCACATCCTCATCAACACTTAGTTCTTACCCTTTTTATAATAGTCATTCTGATAGTATTGGTTTTGATTTTCATTTTCCCAATGATTAATGATGTTGAGTTCTTTTTCAAGTACCTGTTGGCCAACTATATTTTCTTTGAAAAACTTTCTCTTCAGATCCTCTGCCCAGTTTTTAATCAGAATGTTTTTGCTGTTGAGTTGTAAAAGTTCTTTATATATTTTTGATGTTAAATGCTTATCAGATATATGATTTGCAAAGAGTTTCTGCCATTCCATAGGTTGCCTTTTCATTTTACTGATGCTTTCTATTCCTCTGCTGTAGTTTTTCTGATCAGTAGATATAATCCTACGTGTTTATTACCTTGGCCTTTGGGATCCAATCCAAAAAATCATTAGCAGGACTGATGTCATGAAGCTAATTGCTTGTTTTTCATTAGAATTTTATGTTTTCAGGGTATATATTTATGTCTCTAGTCTATTCTGTGTTAATTTTTGTGCATGGTGTACGAAAATGATTGTTGTATTTGTTTGTGTATTGCTATCTAGTTTTCCCAACATCATTTATTGAAAATACTGTCCTTTCTTCATTGTATATTGTTGACTCCTTTGTCAAAAGTTAATTGATCACACATGGGTTTATTCTGGGCTCTTTATTTTGTACCATTGATCTCTGTGTGTTTTCTGCCAATGAACATAGTGTTCTGATTACTATACTTTTGTAATATAGCTTGAAATCAGTGAACATATTGTTTCCAGCTTGCTTGTCTTTCTAAAGATTGCTTTGGCTATCCAGTGTTTTTAGCAGTTAGGATATTTATTCTATTTCTATGAAAAATGATATGTTTTAATAGGGATTGCATTAAATTTGTATATTGCTCTGGATAGTACATGTATTTTAACAATGTTAATTTCTACTTCATGAACACAAAATAATTTTCTGTGTATTTGTATTGTCTTTCTTTTCCTTAATCATTGTGTTACTGTTTTCATTGTGCAAGGCTTTTACCTCTTTGGTTAAATTTAATCCTAAGCATACTTTTTTAAATAAAACTACAATCAAGGCAAATTGTAAGTGGTCAAACAGGAGATGGCAAGAGTGAACACTGACATTCTAGGATTCAGTGAATTAAAATGGACTGGAATGGATTTTTTTTTTTTAACATGCTGTTGAGTATGCTGGGATGGGTTTAAATATTAGATCTGACTTGGACAATATAGGGTTTTAAGATTACTTAATAGCAAGCAAAACTGTTATTTCTTAAAAGATGGTCTCTTGTTCTCCTCTGAAATTATACAGTGTTCACCACATCTTGAATCATGAGATCTTTCATTGGCCTCTTAGAAATTGTCAGCATCTTTGCCACATGGTTGGAGGCCAGATATCAGTTTGTCATCATATAATATATTCTCCCTATTTGGTTGGAGCATGGAGCAGGTGCTTGGAAATCCTGCTGTCATCTATTCTCCACACATGACTGGCCCATGTTCAGCTGAATTACGGTGAATATCATTTGAGAACTGCTATAGTGGCTACACTCCATGACCTGACTGTAATCCTGCCTATGATTTGATATTCAGTAGAGCACCTAGATGAAATTATTACAACCATTCAAGAGATCAGGTATGCTCTATCATCTCTAACTCTTATCATTTTATAATACTTTGTACATCAACATAGTTCTGAAGAAGTTAAGCTTTATTTGAGATTCTAACATAGTTGAAATATCTATTTGATGGTCTATTATTAAATGCTTTACATTTTATATATAATTTCTGATATAATGTTCTGATGTTAATCTGTAGCTTTGCAGTTAGGAAACTCACTTAAATTGAAATCAGCTACAAAGTTTTATGTAAACAGACTTTTAAGAGACAATTTTCATTAATTCAGAATATTTACATTAAAATCACAAAGGATAAAAGTTTGCCTTGCTTTAGCAGATGTTTTAAATAAAAAGTAAGATGTAAAAATTTAAAAATTAAGAAAGCCCTAGTAACTCTGAAAAATAATTCCCTTTAAAATTTCTTTATGAAAATATATAAATATTTAATATATGACTTGAATAAGATATATTTATTGCAACTTTCCTGTGTCATATAACTATTGTACATAGCAGATAAAACTTGGTGTAGAATTTGGAAGCTTCATGCCATGGTAAAGTTTTTAGATCAGTAGCAAAAATCAAAATATAGATGGATTTTGGTATATTTCAGATGCAAATGTGCCTTGAAGCAAAATATGTTGTATGAAGAAAGCATACTTAACTTATTCAAGAACAAAGTCTTTTGTTTCCAAAGCTCAGGTTTGAATGTGATTCTGTTCATTTATTTCCCAGCAGGTGTCTCTATATAGCAGCTTTACTCAAAAAGAACAAGAAGACAAAAACTAATTGTACAAAAAGCAAAATAATGAAGCAAGTAGAGAAATAGACTGGTTATCAAGTATTTTAACAATATAGAGTCAAAATACTTTAAAGATATGTGCTAACCAAAGTGGTTATATAGAATATTTTGGTTTATTTCTTGATTTTGTTTAAATAACTTTTTCAAAAGAGACCTAGAGAAAGCCTTTAAAGCAATTTACCTTATATACAACATAAATACAAATACAGCATGCTCTAACAGGGTATTAATTTACATTGTGGCATCTTGATCTGACATCTTCTTCATAATTGTGGATGAAACAGAAAAGAAGTAAGGCTGAGATCTTTGCTATGATCATAAACAGTTATTTAAATAGGTAGTGGGCAGTATAGAGATTAAAATGGGCTTCCCTGGTGGCTCAAAGGTTAAAGCATCTGCCTGCAATGCAGGAGATTTGGGTTTGATCCCTGGGTTGGGAAGATCCCCTGAAGAAGGAAATGGCAACCCGCTCCAGTATTCTTGCCTGGAGAATCCCATGGACGGAGGAACCTGGTGGGCTACAGTCCACGGGGTTGCAAAGAGTCGGACACGACTGAGTGGCTTGACTTGACTTCACTTCACTTCATAGAGATTAAAAAATGGAAAGAAGTCATACTGTAAAATTATACAAAGATGTAATTTTTCTAGTTTTCCTTAATCAATGGATTACAAAATTTACTATGTTCTACTTAGCATGAGTTATAAAAGTATGAACATTTTAATGCTTACTTATCAATATTTAAACTTTTTGTAATGAAAGTCTGTGCTTTGATGGATCTTATTTAAAATTCTATTCTAACTAGGTAGAATAAAACAGTTTTACTCCACATATAAAATGAATTAAGTACTATCCTACCTTTCTATTGTAATCGCAGATTTAATGCAATTACAAAATTTACTATGTTCTACTTAGCATGAGTTATAAAAGTATGAACATTTTAATGCTTACTTATCAATATTTAAACTTTTTGTAATGAAAGTCTGTGCTTTGATGGATCTTATTTAAAATTCTATTCTAACTAGGTAGAATAAAACAGTTTTACTCCACATATAAAATGAATTAAGTACTATCCTACCTTTCTATTGTAATCGCAGATTTAATGCACCACAGCATTCTGAGATGAATAGCTAATGAGAAAAATACATACTTAAAATTTTAAATATTATTAAATAGTTTATAAACTAAAGTTAAATTTTAGAATGCAATTTCCCAGCAAGTAAAAATTCCCAGCAATTAAAAAATGTATGAAAATAATAAATATACAACATATCATGATAAAAATACAAATATAAAATTCCTTAATCCCATAAGAAGTTTAAAAACAGATACAGTTTCTAACTAATTGATATCAGAGACAAAGTTTTCTATATCTTTATATCAGAATTTTTAGTATGTGAATAGGAATTTTAATATCTCAGAACCAAGTATGCTACAGAAATACTTTAGTATTTTGAACAATTATACAAAAGCTGTGGAATAATTATACTCAATTAGGTCCCAATTATCTTTTCACGCTAATGTTTTATTACTTTTATTCTTACTGATTTAAAATATAGATACGTTGATCTGTAAGGCCACTAAAGACATCTTGCAGGCTGCTACTCTACTTTCAGAAAGGTATACAGCTTTTCTAATCCTTCTACTTAGATAATCTACTTAGACTTTTTTTTTTAATTATCACATAATATCTTCTGGCTTAAGTTATTAGGCTGAAAATTCATTTGCCATTTTTTATTTCTAAAGTCTCTTTTGAATGATGGAAACAAAATACAAAAGAAAATTAATATATAGAAGCCAGAAAGTAATGAGCAGCTTGGGAAATGTGAGAATTCCTGGGAAAGGAGAATGAATATAGTTTTTAAAAATCAGACTATTCTTATTCCATATGCTAAGCTACATTCCAAGAATAATCATGGTTGTGTCCAGGGAACCAAGGAGAACCTCTAAGTTCTGAATCAACAAATAAAAAGAAGTGGGTCATGGGAGAACAAAAATGGAATCCATGACAAGAAAGAGTTTCAATTGTCTTGTTTACTGCTGTAACTTTGAATCTAGAATTGTACTTGATACATAAATCATCTAATACATCATATATCATTTTAATTCTTGGGAGGAAGAGAGCCACATTTCTTTTGTGGTTATTTTTTTTCCTTGATGCCTGACAAAGATAGAGAGTATTATAATCTCAACTTTATTGCACTCTCAGTCTCCATTTTCCCCTCTAGAAATCTCCCCAAGACATAAGACCAGTTAGAATTTACTTCTAGGAACTCATAAGAACCAACTGTTAATTTTTTAGAAATTTTGCAAGGCAATTCTTTAATACAGCTATTATTAAACATTGTATAATATAAACTTCATACTGTTCATGGGGTTCTCAAGACAAGAATACTGAAGTGGCTTGCCATTCCCTTCTCCAGTGGACCCCGTTCTGTCAGCCCTCTCCACCATGACCTGCCCATCTTGGGTTGCCCCACAGGCGTGGCTTGGTTTCATTGAGTTAGACAAGGCTATGGTCCTAGTGTGATTAGATTGACTAGTTTTCTGTGAGTATGGTTTCAGTGTGTCTGCCCTCTGATGCCTTCTTGCAACACCTACCATCTTGGGTTTCNGTCGCAAAGAGTTGGACACGACTGAGTGACTGACTGAACTGAACTGAATATAAACTTCACAAATAAATTCTATCAAAAACAGAAGAATTGAATACTCAAAATTTATTACTCCCTAATTATTTTACTTATCCTAATTATCTTGCATGGGGTCGCAAAAAGTCAGACACGACTGAGTGACTAAACTGAATTATCTTACTAAGTGCTTCCCAGATGTCTCAGTGGTAAAGAAGCCTCCTGCCAATGAAGGAGACTTGCCTTCAATTCCTAGGTCAGGAAGATCCCCAGGAGGAGGAAATGACAGCCCACTCCAATATTCTTGCCTGGAAAATCCCATGGAAAAAGAAGAAGGCTTTCCCAGTTAATAGGGAAAGACTTTAACAGCTAATAGAGACACAAAGAGTTGGACACAGCTGAGTGACAGAACATGCATGCAATTCTATTACTACATTTTGCTATCATTTATGCTTTTGAGGTTATTTACATCTATCTGTATGGGAGAATAACTATCTAATGGTGTGGTAGTGGACATCTCTTCCCAATTCTGTGTTCAGTGCTTGAAACTGACCATGTTAAGACTATGTATACTATAGAATTAAAAAAGAATTGTAGAAAATACTTAAAAAGAGTTGGGAATACCACCTTACCTGTATTCTGAGAAACTTGTATGCAGGTCAAGAAGCAACAGTTAGATATAGACGTGGAAAAACTAACTGGTTCAAAATTGTAAAAGGAGTTCAACGAGGTTGTATATTGTCACCCTGATTATTTAACTTCTATGCAGACTATATCATGTGAAATGCAGGGCTGGGTGAAACACAAGCTGGAATCAAGTTTGCCAGGAGATATATCAACAATCTCAAATATGCAGATGACACCACCCTTATGGCAGAAAGTGAAAAGGAACTAAAGAGCCAATTGATGAGGGTGAAAGAGGAGAGTGAAAAAGCTAACTTGAAACTCAACGTTAAAAAAATAAGATCATGGCATCTGGTCCCGTCACTTCATGGTGTATATTCATAGAAGGGGTAAAAGTAGAATCAGTGACAGATTTTATTTTCTTGGGCTCTAAACTCACTACAGACGGTGACTGCTGCCATGAAATTAAAAGACACTTGCTCTTTGGAAGAAAGGCTATGACAAACATAGACTGCATGTTAAAAAGCAGAGATGTCACTTTGCCAACAAAGGTCTGTATAGTCAAAGCTGTGGTTTTTCCAGTGGTCATGTATGGATGTGACCATTATGGACCATCAAGAAAGCTAAGTGCCAAAGAATTGATGCTTTTGAATTGTGTTCTTGGAGAAGACTCTTGGAAAGTCCCTTGCAAGGAGATCAAAAAACCAATCAATCCTAAAGGAAATTATCCCTGAGTATTCATTGGAATGAATAAATTCCATCATTGGGTGCTGAAGCTGAAGCTCCAGTACTCTGGCCACCAGATATGAAGAGCTGATTCACTGGAAAAGACCCTGATGCTGGGAAAGACTGAAGGCAAAAGAAGATGGGTGGTGGCCCAGGATGAGATGGTTAGATAGCATCACTGAGTCAATGGACATGAATTTGAGCAAATTCCAGGAGATAGTGGAGGATGGGGGAACCTGGTGTGATGCAGACCACGAGGCTGCAAAGAGTCAGACATGATTTAATGACTGAACAAAACCACCACCCTTAGAGAGAACTGAAAGACACATGCTGAAATTGAAATTCTCCTTCATAGATATTTGCAGCTAAAGATTCACTGTATACACAAACCTCTACACACAGCAACGTGTTTCATATGAATTTCAGGTAACCCACTCCAGTACCCTTGCTTGCAAAATTCCATGGACTGAGGAGTGTGGTAGACTGCAGTCCATGGGGTCGCAAAGAGTCGGACACGACTGAGCAACTTCCTTTCCTTTCCTTTCTAGTTTTGCATATCATGGGTTTTTTTATTTTTGGGTTCTAGTAAGACAAGTGTTGATGGAAAGCACATTTTCCTTTAGGATATGGGTGGATTTTTCTAGTTTCCAAAAGCAGATTATTGTCAGGGTTTCATATAGGATATATGCAGTCCACTTTTATGTATTTACTCAAATGAAAGCTAAGAAACACATGTAAATATGAAATTAATATTTTTACTGTTTCTGTAATTTTCCCTTTTTACTCCACTATGATATTAGGCATGTTATACAAATGTGAAAATATATAATTTTATAATTAACTCATGTTATATGATAGCTTAAAGAGGCATCAGATCAAGAAATATGAAATTTTCCTTGTTTTAAGATTGTTATGACAGTTGCTGAAATCAGGTCTCTCTTTACCATATAGAAGTACTAACTACCATTCTTATTTCAGCTTTTATTTAAGACATATCTGCTAGGGGACATCAGTTCAGTTCAGTTCAGTTGCTCAGTTGTGTCTGACTCTTTGCGACCCCATGAATCACAGCACGCTAGGGGACATAGTAACCAGTAATTTCTGAAAAATATGTATTAGAGCATCTTATCTGTTAGCAAGATGATTTGATCTGAGCTAATACATCATATAGTGGATAGTTTCAAACACATTCCATGATTTATTCTTTTTTTAATATAAATTTATTTTAATTGGAGGCTTATAATATTCACATATTAAGATAAGAATACAGTTTAACACTATTGATATTGTGGTACACAATTTCATCAACTATTCCTACCATCAAGCAATTGTTTTAAAATTAATTTGAATAAGGTCTTCATATCTATCAACTTCTCCTGAATTGCTATAATTAAGCTCTCCCAAACCATTTTGCTGTGGAGTGTATTTATATTTACTAGTTTAAGTTATTCTATTGGGCTATATTAAACTATTGAATTTATATTTTATTGCACTTATTTGGAGATATAAACCTGCTGTTAGACCTTTATAAATTTTGTGTTGTATAAATTTTGTGTTGTATATGCCTTCTTAGTCTTTAAATATAATTGTATAAATTACTATAAGTGATTTAGAAGGTTCTAAACCAGGCAATTAAGAAAGAGGAAAAATAGCAATATCAGTTGCTTTTATTAGTTTTCTTGTTTAGTGATTTTATTATACTTCTCATTTTTCTTTTGTGCTTTAGTAATTATATTTTTCTCTGACTCTGCACTGTTATTCTGATTGCAATATCATTATCTGTTATTTTCTCCCCTCCTCATCATGACTGTTTACTCCTATTAACAGATTTCTAAAAAGTAGAGCAAAAGTCTCAAGTATCTGTCACTTTAATAAGAGGTTACTCTTATTAAAAAGTTACCCATTATAATGCTCTTATCAAATGAAAATCCATCACAGCTTTTGACAGCCTTTGAATTTTGCCAAGGTCTCCCAGTTAAGATAGTGATCTGAGATCTTGACATGGATACCTCTAAGCCCTGACCCTATTTTTTTTTTTTCCCCTGGAAGGTTGATTTTGTAATTCTTTCAGCACTTGCCTGCCAGGTATGTATCCCTGGCCAGTTTATCTTTGGTTATTCCAACATGTGATACAATTGTTCTGATTCTTCACGAGTCTGCAGAAAGAATGAAGTTATATCGGTCCCAGACTGCCTCATATCATTGCCACAAGGTTTGGTGGATTTCATGCATGGGCATGGAGAATGAGGTTAGAACGTCATCTCACAGTTACTGTTCTCTCATTCAGGTCACCCAGCTCTCCTCAATTCTAAGGAAGGGAGTCACACCCTAGTTCACTATGGCAAAGGACAGGTAGACTTCCCTAGACACTTAGGTTGGCACATGTATTTGCCAGGGCTAAGTATCTGAACTAAGTTTGGGAATTTTGGAGGCTTTACTATCAGATATAAGAGTATCTTGTTATTACAATTTGATATTTTACAGTGATCCTTTTGTATTAATACAGCTGGACATTTCAAAAGAGGAACTAGAACAGGAAGTAATTTCTGGAATGTTACACTCAGTAATTATTCACATTATTTATGTCCTTTGGTTGATTTTTTGACATACTGTAAAATGTAAAATGTCTCAAGTTTAAAGTAAATTTGCATTTATAGACAAATATCTTTTGAATATTGTGATTATCTCAACTGTTAATATAACTAGTTAAGCAAAAAGTATATACTTTCTAGAAAATAAATACAGACTATAAATAAAAATCATCAGACTAAAATCCATTCAGTAACTCTTGATGAACTCTGTGCCAGGAGTTCTCTACTACTTAGAAAAATGCATGACGTTGCCAACTTTTTCTCAAAAAGTTAAAAAATGTGCATGCACGTATATTACACATCTCTTAAGGATTATGCTGGTGCTTTGAACCTCAAAAGTGATTCTCAAAATCTTTAACTAGCCTCCTCCTGAAAACCCCTGGTGAGAACCCCCAGCTCCACCTACTAAAATTATTTAAAATTTAAGATTAGAAAGCATATTTTAAAAGACTAAACTTTTAAGATAAATTATTATTTAATTGTCCCTTTCTGTCTTTTTAAATTCTCATTGTTCCTTTCAGCTGTGCTATTTAAAGTGCCAAAGTTTGTCTTCCTTAACATTTGGTCTTTCAGTGTATTTTTCTGATGAGGATGATATGTATATATATGTAAGTGTATGTGTATGTCTGTCTGTATAAGTAAATGTGTTTAGCTATAGATAGAATTATTTTTGTTTCATTTCTGAGTTGCTTTTGTTTTTCTGTTATTGCAAATATTAAATTTATGTCTATGGTCATGCGTATCAGTGCTCCTGGATTAAAAGTTTTTCGGTTGATGTGGGCTAACGCTGAGAATTTAATTTTAGATAGCTTTTCTTAGTCGTTTCTAAGGACTGAATAATTGATCTGCTGTGAGGAAGTGGGCCATTAATATAGTCAAAGAAGCACACCAATTCAAATAGATCTAATGGCTACATAGAGACATAATAAATGTCTAGAATCCTGTTCCTCAGGCTTTAAGGCAATAAAGACATTTACTCTTTTGAATGAAAGAGAGGCCTTGGTATTCTCTCCATATTAGCTCACTGGAGGCCTTAGAAAATTTAGTTTCAGTAAAATGAGATGAGTTTAAGGTAGATTGGAAGTTGTCAGAGATAGACTAAATAAGGCTGGAAAAATGATTTATATGAGCTAAAAAGACATTTTGTTTATTTGGTTTAGTTTATGTAAATTCAGGGAATGGAACAAATATATTCTTGTCAAGGGTAACATTATTTATAACTTTTATGTCCATGTACCCTGCAGTTAATAAAAAAGGTAGTGTGACTTTTATCACAAGGTGCTTTTCAAAAATCTTCAGTTACTAAAGGAATACTTTGTGTTGCTTTATGGATCTGCTCTTTCCTCATTTTAAATGTTAAAATTTTCATCTGATGCCCAGTAAATATGAAAGTATATCTTTAAGTATCTTTTTACTGTGGTCACAGAGTAGCTTGTCATGTAAAATATTTCCTAAGAGTTGTGGTAGAATTTCTTTAGAATCCCAGAAAACTCATTAAAGAAATACATCAGCTATAAATAATTTTAATCAATTCTACAACCTCAAGTTATTTTTATACATTTCCATATTATTTATTGACAGGATCTTTCCATCAGCCAATCTGTAGATACCTAAGTGATATTTAAGTATTTATTGCTTTACAAACAACAACTGGCCAATGATCTACTTACTCCTTAAGGACCTTTTAAATTTTATTTCTTTTGAAATGTATTTTGTCTTCGGAATTACAGTCATTTTCTACCTCTTAGACTAGGTGAATATTTTTAAGTTCTCACTTAAATTTCTTAGAAGGTAGTTCATTCCAATGCCATACCTCTGAAATATGCTCAAATTATATATCTAAATTTATATTTAAGGCAAATAGGTAAATTAGAAAATATGATTATTAGATATACATATATTCATGTGAGAATTTGATCCAACCTCAGGGCTGTAAAATAATTGGCATCAGCTGGCCCTCATTTGTATATGCTCTTATAAAGGTAAAGCATCTTTTATCTGTAAATTAATCTAATAATTTTTCTCTTCTTTCCATGGAATATTCCAGGCAATAATACTGGAGCAGGTTGCCACTTCCTACTCCAGGGGATCTTTCTGATCTACGGATCAAACCCACATCTCTGCATCTCCTGTGTTGGCAGACTCATTCTTTACCAGTGTGGCACCTGAGAAGCCCATTATTTTGTAGGTGTACATGAAAAACCAACATAAAAAGTTATCCAAGATCATCATTTCTACATTTTTTCTTCATTATCACCCACCTAACGAATCTTTTTTCCTAATCCTCCCAATACCCATGAAATTTTAATACCATAGATATATCGTTATACCACAGTTTTACAGTATAGTGAAAGTGAAGTTGCTCAGTCGTGTCCGACTCTTTGCGATCCCATGAACTGTAGTCTACCATGCTTCTCCATCCATGGGATTTTCCTGGGAAGAGTACTGGAGTGGGTTGCCATTTCCTTTTCCAAGGGATCTTCCTGACCCAGGGATCGAACCCAAGTCTCCTGCATTGCAGGCAGACGCTTTACCCTCTGAGCCACCAGGATATCTGTCCATATATTGCAGTCCTTTGGAAAGTTACAGACCATCTTCATATCTAAGTTTTTTTTCTTTTATTTTTTGCCCTTAAGTACCAATTTAATCCCTTTGAGATGATTTTCTCCCCATTGGGGATGCATGTCCTTTACTATCTCCTGGGAGATTTCTTTTTCCAATTAATGTCTCTTTGATAGATTTACCCATTTAGAGATCACCTCAGATAAATTACTGCAAGTAAAATAGAATCTAACCCCAGCTCTTGAGAAATTTATTATTTCCAGACATGATACTGCTGTGTTAAATAAAATAAAGTAGCTTAGTTTCAAGTGAGAGGCAATGGCACCCCACTCCAGTACTCTTACCTGACAAACCCCATAGATGGAGGAGCCTGGTGGGCTGCAGTCCATGGGGTCGCTAGGAGTCAGACTCGACTGAGCGACTTCACCAGAGAAATTTATTATTTCCAGACATGATACTGCTGTGTTAAATAAAATAAAGTAGCTTAGTTTCAAGTGAGAGGCAATGGCACCCCACTCCAGTACTCTTACCTGACAAACCCCATGGATGGAGGAGCCTGGTGGGCTGCAGTCCATGGGGTCGCTAGGAGTCAGACTCGACTGAGCGACTTCACCTTCACTTTTCACTTTCATGCATTAGAGAAGGAAATGGCACCCCACTCCAGTGTTCTTGCCTGGAGAATCCCAGGGACAGGGGAGCCTGGTGGGCTGCTGTCTCTGGGGTCACACAGAGTCGGACACGACTGATGCGACTTAACAGCAGCAGCAGCAGCAGTTTCAAGTGAAGTCAGAATGTTCAGACAAAACTGAATAAATGGAAAACAAATGAGGTTATTTTTAGATAGAAAGTTTAAACTTCCTGAAATCTGAAAATGTGGAATTGGATTTCAAAATACGTGATAGTTCAAAATGTTGATAATAGGAGCCCTCAGTAGGGAGGAGTAGCAAATACAATATGACAGTAATTAAGTAAAAAACATGACGCGCATTGACATGAGTGTAAGAGGTATGAGAAGAGAAATTGTAGTGTGCAGTAAGATATCTGATTAATGATTAATTTTAAAAATTGAAGTAGAGTGTTTTATATTTAATTTCTAAATTAAATAGCTAGACCTGTAAAAAGAAACAATAGTAAGATTTTTTGGGGTCTTGACAGGATTGGAAATTACCTTTGGGGAAAATAATTACAGCTGTAGAGAATAAACTTTGGATATATGTAAGTAATCATGTGGAGTAAACACAGAAGTTGAAGGAAAGGAAATACAAAGAAATAAATCATCACAGAATAAACATTTAGCCCCTAATTAAATTATCAGATCATTGCTTATGAGGGGACAGATATATAAAATTCTTAAATCTAATATTAATGAAACTAAGATGGAATAGGGAAAACATATTTGCATTTTAAAATTATTTTTAATAAGCATGTATAAAGTTAAATAGACTTAGAAATTCAGTTGAAATTTTACTTCAGAGAAATTTTGACTATTTCTGACTTGCTAAGAGTTGACTCATTGGAAAAGACTTTGATGCTGGGAGAGATTGGGGGCAGGAGGAAAAGGGGACGACAGAGGATGAGACGGCTGGATGGCATCACTGACTCGATGGATATGAATCCGGGTGAACTCCAGGAGTTGGTGATGGACAGGGAGGCCTGGCGTGTTGCGATTCATGGGGTCGCAAAGAGTCAGACACGACTGAGCGACTGAACTAAACTGAACTGAACTTGTTAAATTTTCATCATTATTCCATTTGATGTTTTTTAATCTGCCTAGAGTGATACAAATTCAAAAGCTGATTTTTACAGATTTATTTTATTTTTACTTTGATCCCTCTTGAAAGCACTTTGAAATAACTCTGTAACCTATGGTATCAGCACTGGCTTGCCTATTATTAATTTGGAAAAACAAGGGGTTTTACTAGTAAAAAGGAAGTCAGTTTAATAAATGCATGAGGAATTATGTTTCTTTTCAAATTTAAAATACTCATAGTGTTTAGATAAATATAGATTTAGATTTATATCTATTTAGATTATTATATCATATAATAATCACCACATTAAAAATTAACATTTATTAAAACTTTCTCTGTTCTAAGTATTTAATATGTATTATTTCACTTAATTCTTATAATTGTCCAATGAATGGGAAGTAGTCCTATCCTTCGTTTAGATGAGAAGACTAAATGTCAGAGATTAATTGACCTGCCTAAGGACACTCATTGGAAAAGACTCTGATGCTGGGAAGGGTTGGAGGCAGGAGGAGAAGGGGATGACAGAGGATGAGGTGGCTGNCTGCAGCCTACTAGGCTCCTCTGTCCATGGGATTTTCCAGGCAAGAGTACTGGACTGGGGTGCCATTGCCTTCTCCGAAAAATTTGCCTTAGGTATCATAAAGTGTTATTTTGATTAAGTTTATCACTCGATACTGTGATACTTTAAGGATTTCCCAGGTGGCTCAGTGGTAAGGAATCTGCCTGCCAATGCAGGAGACACAGGCAGTGTGGGTTTGATTCCTGAGCTGGGAAGATCCCCTGGAGTAGAAAATGGCAGCCCAGTCTAGTATTCTTGTATGGAAAATTCCACGGACAAAGGAGTGTGGCAGGTTCCAGTCCACGGGGTCGCAAAGAGTTGAACACAACTGAGCCACTGAGCACATATGCACTGTGATACTTTCAGTTTGCGTGTTTTACTTATTCAGGGAACCGGTGGACAGGCTCTCTGGGTTTGGAAATTTTTTTGTGTCATGATAGTTTATGGTGTTCATTTTGTTGTATGCATTCTCATTTGATTCATATGGCAGTTTAAAATTTTATTGATGAGTGAATTTATGTTCAGAGGCGTTAGATGGCTTTGACAAGATTGTACAGGTACTAGGTAATAGTATTAGTCTTTTGTATAACCTTAACTAAACAGAAAAATCTATTAATTTCTTGCCCAGTAATTCAAGGTAGAAAGTTGAGTCAGTTATTGAAAACTTATGTTGTGATTATGTAACTAAATGTGACTTTCATATTTTCAATAGATGGTATTTTGAAATAAATGATAATTTTACATAAGACAAATAAATATCCATTTAAAGGTATATACAAATGAAAGTATCAGATTTATATTCATAATAAATGCTCTGAAAACAGTGAAGAGAATAATTAAAAATGCCAAGATTGCAACTTTAATGAAAAAATGACATTGTGGTAAAGAATGGATTAACTAGGAAATATGGCCAATAAAAATTCCCTTTTTTATGGTTTATTAAATAGAACAGAGTTTGTAGCTCAATTAATCAAACCTCTGGAAATAATTTATTCACTCTTTAGGTATGTTACCATCAATGCCTACCTTTCTTGCCAAAACAAATATGTATGAAAAACCTGTATCACTTTTACTACAAGGTTTGTATCTTTAAAAAGGTTTAGTTTTGTATGGTAGCTAAGAAAAAATGAACACAGAAATATATTATTAATCCAGAAATAAATTGAATGTGTAAATCATAAAAATAATACATCTAAATAAGTACAGTTTAACAGCTACCTAAATTCTTAATTCTAGAGAATTCTGTAAAATCATAAGTTCATCAACTACTTAGTGAGACAAAGCATTAGTAGGGAGGACTGCTGAAAGCAACAATATTGATTAGGCTTTCTCTATAAATCTAACCTTTGTTGGTGCCTAAAAACATAGAAATAAACAAAAGGAACTTAGGAAATTGACAACCATTTCTCTTTCTCTTTTGCATTTTCTTTGACATCCAAGAGAAACCAATGTAATGAATACAAGCCAGAAGCCAGGAGGAAACGGGTCTAATTTCTTTCTTCATTATGACATAGATCATAAGAAATATATGCATACACACACCTTCTGTTCTCTGTGGTTCTAGTTAAAAACAAATGGTATTTCTCCTTCTTTCACACACATTTTACTACTGATCATATCCATTCTCTGTAATGCTTCCTCATGGGGATTTTGTAGCAAAGATTTCCAAATTTAAATGTTTTATAATTAGTATGTTAAGCATAAAAATAGAAAAATAGATTTAGAAGGCTAAGGGGTGAGAGTGTTGATACAGCTATGTGACTTATAGTGGAAATTCCAAGCCCTGGTGGCTAAGAAGGTAAAGCATCTGCCTGCAGTGCAGGAGACCCGGGTTCGATTCCTGGATCGGGAAGATCCCCTGGAGAAGGAAATGGCAATCCACTCCAGCACTCTTGCCTAGAAAATCCCGTGGATGGAGGAGCCTGATACGCTACAGTCCATGAGACCTGCAAAGAGTCGGACACGACTGAGTGACTTTATTTACTTACTTAAAGCCCCCAAACTNGGGTTCGATTCCTGGATCGGGAAGATCCCCTGGAGAAGGAAATGGCAATCCACTCCAGCACTCTTGCCTAGAAAATCCCGTGGATGGAGGAGCCTGATAGGCTACAGTCCATGAGACCTGCAAAGAGTCGGACACGACTGAGTGACTTTATTTACTTACTTAAAGCCCCCAAACTGCTTGCTCTGCTACTTTGAAAACTCAGAATCCAGCAGACCTCACTATAAAGGATCACTGTACTATACACCCTTCCTGACTCAGGGATCAAACCCCAGTCTCATGTCTCCTGCATTGGCAGGTGGGTTCTTTACCAATAATGACACCTGGGAAGCCTGTATTATATACCAGGTCCTGCCTAATTGTCTGCTAAAGACCTCAGGAAACTGCCCCATTTTTCCTAATCCAGGAAATGTCCATACTTCCAAACAAAACATGCTCCTCAAATGGTCAGGATTTGCCCTTCATCTGAATGGATGCCTTTCTAATCCCTGAGTGAACTTTTAACTCATTCAGGAAGCTTCAAATTAGGTGTCATGCCCTGGATGAATTCAGAGTTCCCTTCATTGGATTGGCATAAAATACTTTCTGTAACTACAGGAGGCCATTCTCATCCTGTTTAATCTTTTTGTATCTATCTTCACTCACTGTGTAATTTGAAGGAAATTTTTTGTTTTATTCATCCTTATATTCACTGCCTCTTGGAAAGGGCAGAGGTGATAAGATCTAAATAAATGTTTATTCAGTGAAATAATGAATAAAAGCATGACTGGTGTATATCTCAAACAGTAGAGATTTTACTGCTCAAGTTGGCCTGTTTCAGAGTAGGGTTGCCTCTCCATTACAGTAATGGGGAGTTGTTATCTATTGAGGTGTTGTGAAATGGTCAATATTTAATCATTTGACTTTTAGAAACAGCTGTTTTATATGGTTTAACCTAATACCACTTAATCATAGAATAAACCTGCTCTTTTGATGGCTAGTACCCAATCACATCCTGTGGATATAGACTTTATTCATAATTAAGTCTATTTTGTGTGTTAGAAAATGTTCTAAGCTTTGAGAGTACAGAGCTTATTTTGGCTGTGAATGAATAATTGTATTTCCAAACCTTGTGAAATTTGATTTTAGAGGAGGAGAGAGATAATAAGCAGATGTTCAAATAAACAATTTAAATCCAGAAGTGAAAAAATGCTATGATGAAGAAGAAAAAGTGTGTGTGTGTGTGGGGGGGGGGAGGGGGGATTCAAAAGCATCAATTGTCTGTCTAAATATTCCTAATCAGTCTGCAAAACTAGTTCAGATGTCACTCCTCTTAGAATCTTACCTGAGCCAGAACCACCCAGGCCTAGTTAATCTCTCCTTATTCCCTATAAATAAATTTCTAATGAATTATACCAACAGTGAATATTGGTACTCCATAACTATATATCATCATGAATCATTTTAAGGATGGTTTCATACAATTCTTTCTTCTTATCATCAGCATTTATAGTGCTGTTTGATCACATTCTAGAAAGTTAATAATGCTTGTTGTACGGATTCATTATTTTTTAAATGTTGATACTTTTTAGAAATGCTCTTCAGTTTTAATGTCTTCAGTTCATTTCAGTTACTCAGTCGTGTCCGACTCTTTGTGACCCCATTAACGGTAGCACACCAGCTTCTCTGTCTATCACCAGCTCCTGCAGTTTACCCAAATTCATGTCCATTGAGTTGGTGATGCCATCTAACCATCTCATCCTCTGTCGTCCACTTCTCTTGCTGTCTTCAATCTTTCCCAGTATCAGGGTCTTTTCAAATGAGTCAGCTCTTCGCATCAGGTGGCCAAAATATTGGAGTTTCAACTTCAACATCAGTCCTTCCGATGAACACCCAGGACTGATATCCTTTAGAATAGACTGGTTGGATCTCCTAGCAGTCCAAGAGACTCTCAAGAGTCTTCTCCAACACCACAGTCCAAAAGCATCAATTCTTCTGTGCTCGGCTTTCTTTATAGTCCAACTCATTTTGCTTAAAAATCACTATTATGTTTTCTCTGAATAATAATATATACATTTTCAAAGCATTTGAAGTGTTCAGTAGTGGACATTTCTGAATGGAAAAAAATGAATCTAAACATATTGCAAATTAAGTCCAATTATCAGCTGTCTCATATTTTCATATCCCTCTCTAATTTACAAATAGCAGAATCTTTCCATTTCTTACTACACTGATCTTGATGAGTATATTTAACTTAGTGATATCACATTCCTTAACAGCCATTCTTTATTTTAAATAAGGGCATCATTGCTGCAGGAGGAGACCACTAGGGATCTTTCACTAGGGATCATGTTCTGAGGGAAGCCCTCCAGAACAGAAGTCCTCTCAAATTTACTGAGTACTCTCCTTGTGCCATGCACAGTGTTAATAGATTTCCCTGTGGGAGCTCTTATGGTGCTTTGAGTAAAATAACAACTTTGGGCCTAGATAAAAGTCCCAATTTTGTTATTTCCTAGCAGTGTGATTTTAGTCAAGTTACGTATATCCCTCTGTCTCAGTTTTATCAATTCTAAAAATGAGGATGATAATAGTATCTTCCTCATAGAATTGTGGGAATTACATGAAAGCTCTTTGACAATGTCTTACATAATAAAAATGCAATATGCATTAGTGATGGCCATTGTTATCATCATCATCATCATGTCAATTAAAGATTATTTTTATCTGATTCAACTGAAATTAGTTGGAAGTAGGCTTTTGCATTGAATTGTAACCTGTGTCAGGCTGAAATGCTTTTCGTTTTGTCATCTATCTATAGTTTCAGGCTCAAGTATTAGGCATATAATAGGTGCTTATGTAAACCACCTTCACTTCTGACACCAACTGCAATTTTAGGGATGCTCAAGTTCATTTTCATGCTGAATAAGTTACTAGAAGAATTGGCAGAACTTACTGAAAGTTGTTTAGCTTATGGTTGTGGTTTATAATAGCAAAAGTGAAAGTGAAGTCGCTCAGTCATGTCCGACTCTTTGTGACCCCATGAACTGCAGCCTACCAGGCTCCTCTGTCCATGGGATTTTCCAGGCAAGAGTACTGGAGTGGGTTGCCATATCCTTCTCCAGGGGATCTTCCCGACCCAGGGATCGAACCCAGTCTCCCGCATTGTAAGCAGATGCTTTGCCACCTGAGCCACCAGGGAAATAGGTTATGGGTTAAAATCAGCCAAGAGAAGAGCATGGGGCAGGGTCCAGGGAAGTTCTAAATGTAAAGCTGTCAGTTGTCTTCTCCCACTGTAGTAGTGGACAGTGCTAAATAACTCCTCCAGACAATGATGTGTAACTATTTTCATTAAGTGTTGCCAACCAGAAAAACTCACCCATGGCTTTGGTGTCCAGGGTTTTTATTGGGGCCTGTTCACAAAGATAACTAGTTGACTGCCTGGAGTCTTCAGCCCATCCAGAATTTGAATTGCTATTATGGTTCAAATAGTCCAAAGTCCACCAAAAGTCACTTTGTTCACATAGACTACCCAGTGTTGTCAAAGCCCCCAAATAAACAAAGGTCTTCTTTATGAAGTACATTTGAGGGCTTAGAGATTACCTTCCTGAAGCCAAGGGCAAAGACCAGATCTTCCTTTGGGGGTAAATTAATTCTCTGCTACATAGTGTAGAAAAATAATTTTGAATTCATGGTGTAGACTTTGAATCCAAGTAACAGAAACAGAGATAATCAGATCTTCCCAGGGCTAAACATGGCCTTAAGGCTCTCATCTACCGTGACTTTAAGAGAGATTATACTGGGAATTAGAGCAAGGTGGTGTATCTATTAAAAATTCCTTTTTGTCAGTTGTGTTTACAATGCTGTAATAAATCAGGGACTTTTGTACAACTAAACTGAGATAGAAAAGGTTATCACAATTCAGTAGTTTATTTGTTTGCTTGTGTGTTTTATCTATTAATTTTTTGCCATCTCTGATGTGTGTTGTTGTTGTTTTTTTTTAATATTCAGGGAAAAAATATTAAACCATAATGAGATGCCTTGCATTTTTTTTTTGGAATAAACATTAAACTGATACATCTAAATATATGAAATAATACAAAACTATGCCTGGAGCCCACTCTTTCTTGTCTTCTTAGGAGACAAGAAGAAAAGTGACCAGAGCGAAATTGGAATTATGAACTGTGATTAACTATACCCTAATTTCCCAGCTGAAAGTGAAGAATGATCTGCAAGCCATCCCTGAAACATACATACAACGTTCCAGGAAAGCTAGCTTTTAAGAACCTCTGTTTTTACTGATTTACCCAATTTTCCTCAAAATAGCATCAGAAAGAATAAGTTAGAAAATATAATCCCTAATTTTCTCACTGAATAGATGCTCATTTCTTTCATGAACCCTCAATACTTATTTTAGGCCACTGTAATGTGTACAAATGTATCTTGGTTAATATAGTCTATATTTTGCTAGGCAAACGGAGGGAAGCCAGGAAATATTATTCTGACCTGAGAGACATTGGAAGAATGTAAAATGTGTTCTAGTTCAGTGAATATTTAAATTTTTACCTGCTGCTAATGAGTATATACAGTTGCAAAATTGTGCCAGTTGTGATTAATCCACTATTGTTTTTTTTTTTTCCTTGTTTCCTCCCTAATAAGAAAAGGATTGAGGTTAGAATTATAACAGGCTGGCAACAGCAAAAACAGCAATAATAACACTCAGTAACAAGTACAGAGCTTCCATGCCCTAGTAATTTGCTGTGACATTAATATTTTGTTAGGCTGGCATATGCTTGTGACAGATGTATTGCTACCATGCCCATTATATAGATAAGTGTACAAAAAGAGTAATTATTGCTTTGACTCAAGTTACATGGGTAATACTGGTACAGTTAGGGTACAAATGCATGGCGGATCTTGTCAATATTATACAATTGTTTTTTTCTTTGGTTTTGTGCACTTGCTGTAGAAGGATAACAAGTGTATTTCTGTAAGGGAGTGTTGTATTTTGGACTGCAGTTTCCTAATATTGGTGTTGAGGCAAATGGTATACATTTTTAAGCTACTCGTAAGGTAACTATAGACTTGCTTGTGGTTTCTTCAGGTGCAAAGCTAGATATATGACCTACAATTGTCAGTTTGTTTGGCTGAACGTATCGAGAGTAGGATTCCAGGGCCTCAAGTATGAGGGAGGTGCCTGCAGTGTGAGCTATATAATTTTGTTCTCAACTCCCTTCAATCTATGCTTGCCTCCCCACTGGGCCAATTTATACTGCAGTGTAAAGTAATGAACAGTTACAGTATCCCTGGGGAAAATCAGCAAGTTTTACTCAGTATTGAATTACGGACAATTGTTATGTATATTTCACCATTAGTCAGGTTGAGCAGACATAAATGAAATCCGCAGATATTTCTCAAATCTCATTAAGACATCACATTACCCTTATTTCCACCAAATTTTGTTTTACTAGGTGGCTAAGAGATAACCAGATACATTGATTTCAGCTTCACTATTTTTGTAATACTTTTCCTGGAATCTGGCAGGGGGATTAATAGGATTAAGGTTCTTTTTGAAAGAATTGGCAGCAAAATAAAACTAGGGGGTGGGAAAATAAAGGATGATTAATAATTTAGATATTTATGTCCTAAATAATCAACATGTTTTACAACCCTGCCTAGCAATTTGATTCCAGGAGACCCAGAAATCTTAAAAATTGCATGGTCTATTGTCCAGCCAGCTTTCTCAACCTTCCCCAGCTTCTTCATCCCTCAAAATACAGCTTCCCTCTTCCCTGTGATTGTAAAGTTTCAGAGACCTTAAAATAACATTACTCTTTCTAAGATAAAGTTCAGAGCCTCCTGCTTTCCTCAATAGATCACATTCATTTTAATTAAAACTATTGTTTGTAAATAAATAATTTACTTGTGTTATTTAGAGTAAAATGGGAGGAGAGCATATAACAATCAGAAGGCATTTCATTGACAGGGTACTGTCTGGCTCATGAAGAATTGGAACCAGATATTTAAAATATGTTCTGGAGGGATAAGGGAATTATTTACTCCTCTCTTTCTCTGCTGCTGCTGCTAAGTCACTTCAGCCGTGTCCGACTCTGTGTGACCCCATAGACGGCAGCCCACCAGGCTCCCCCGTCCCTGGGATTCTCCAGGCAAGAATACTGGAGTGGGTTGGCATTTCCTTCTCCAATGCATGAAAGAGAAAAGTGAAAGTGAAGTCGCTCAGTCGTGTCCAACTCTTAACGACTCCATGGATTGCAGCCTACTAGGCTCCTCTGTCCATGGGATTTTCCAGGCAAGAGTACTGGACTGGGGTGCCATTGCCTTCTCCGAAAAATTTGCCTTAGGTATCATAAAGTGTTATTTTGATTAAGTTTATCACTCGATACTGTGATACTTTAAGGATTTCCCAGGTGGCTCAGTGGTAAGGAATCTGCCTGCCAATGCAGGAGACACAGGCAGTGTGGGTTTGATTCCTGAGCTGGGAAGATCCCCTGGAGTAGAAAATGGCAGCCCACTCTAGTATTCTTGTATGGAAAATTCCACGGACAAAGGAGTGTGGCAGGTTCCAGTCCACGGGGTCGCAAAGAGTTGAACACAACTGAGCCACTGAGCACATATGCACTGTGATACTTTCAGTTTGCGTGTTTTACTTATTCAGGGAACCGGTGGACAGGCTCTCTGGGTTTGGAAATTTTTTTGTGTCATGATAGTTTATGGTGTTCATTTTGTTGTATGCATTCTCATTTGATTCATATGGCAGTTTAAAATTTTATTGATGAGTGAATTTATGTTCAGAGGCGTTAGATGGCTTTGACAAGATTGTACAGGTACTAGGTAATAGTATTAGTCTTTTGTATAACCTTAACTAAACAGAAAAATCTATTAATTTCTTGCCCAGTAATTCAAGGTAGAAAGTTGAGTCAGTTATTGAAAACTTATGTTGTGATTATGTAACTAAATGTGACTTTCATATTTTCAATAGATGGTATTTTGAAATAAATGATAATTTTACATAAGACAAATAAATATCCATTTAAAGGTATATACAAATGAAAGTATCAGATTTATATTCATAATAAATGCTCTGAAAACAGTGAAGAGAATAATTAAAAATGCCAAGATTGCAACATTAATGAAAAAATGACATTGTGGTAAAGAATGGATTAACTAGGAAATATGGCCAATAAAAATTCCCTTTTTTATGGTTTATTAAATAGAACAGAGTTTGTAGCTCAATTAATCAAACCTCTGGAAATAATTTATTCACTCTTTAGGTATGTTACCATCAATGCCTACCTTTCTTGCCAAAACAAATATGTATGAAAAACCTGTATCACTTTTACTACAAGGTTTGTATCTTTAAAAAGGTTTAGTTTTGTATGGTAGCTAAGAAAAAATGAACACGGAAATATATTATTAATCCAGAAATAAATTGAATGTGTAAATCATAAAAATAATACATCTAAATAAGTACAGTTTAACAGCTACCTAAATTCTTAATTCTAGAGAATTCTGTAAAATCATAAGTTCATCAACTACTTAGTGAGACAAAGCATTAGTAGGGAGGACTGCTGAAAGCAACAATATTGATTAGGCTTTCTCTATAAATCTAACCTTTGTTGGTGCCTAAAAACATAGAAATAAACAAAAGGAACTTAGGAAATTGACAACCATTTCTCTTTCTCTTTTGCATTTTCTTTGACATCCAAGAGAAACCAATGTAATGAATACAAGCCAGAAGCCAGGAGGAAACGGGTCTAATTTCTTTCTTCATTATGACATAGATCATAAGAAATATATGCATACACACACCTTCTGTTCTCTGTGGTTCTAGTTAAAAACAAATGGTATTTCTCCTTCTTTCACACACATTTTACTACTGATCATATCCATTCTCTGTAATGCTTCCTCATGGGGATTTTGTAGCAAAGATTTCCAAATTTAAATGTTTTATAATTAGTATGTTAAGCATAAAAATAGAAAAATAGATTTAGAAGGCTAAGGGGTGAGAGTGTTGATACAGCTATGTGACTTATAGTAGAAATTCCAAGCCCTGGTGGCTAAGAAGGTAAAGCATCTGCCTGCAGTGCAGGAGACCCGGGTTCGATTCCTGGATCGGGAAGATCCCCTGGAGAAGGAAATGGCAATCCACTCCAGCACTCTTGCCTAGAAAATCCCGTGGATGGAGGAGCCTGATACGCTACAGTCCATGAGACCTGCAAAGAGTCGGACACGACTGAGTGACTTTATTTACTTACTTAAAGCCCCCAAACTGCTTGCTCTGCTACTTTGAAAACTCAGAATCCAGCAGACCTCACTATAAAGGATCGCTGTACTTTACACCCTTCCTGACTCAGGGATCAAACCCCAGTCTCATGTCTCCTGCATTGGCAGGTGGGTTCTTTACCAATAATGACACCTGGGAAGCCTGTATTATATACCAGGTCCTGCCTAATTGTCTGCTAAAGACCTCAGGAAACTGCCCCATTTTTCCTAATCCAGGAAATGTCCATACTTCCAAACAAAACATGCTCCTCAAATGGTCAGGATTTGCCCTTCATCTGAATGGATGCCTTTCTAATCCCTGAGTCAACTTTTAACTCATTCAGGAAGCTTCAAATTAGGTGTCATGCCCTGGATGAATTCAGAGTTCCCTTCATTGGATTGGCATAAAATACTTTCTGTAACTACAGGAGGCCATTCTCATCCTGTTTAATCTTTTTCTATCTATCTTCACTCACTGTGTAATTTGAAGGAAATTTTTTGTTTTATTCATCCTTATATTCACTGCCTCTTGGAAAGGGCAGAGGTGATAAGATCTAAATAAATGTTTATTCAGTGAAATAATGAATAAAAGCATGACTGGTGTATATCTCAAACAGTAGAGATTTTACTGCTCAAGTTGGCCTGTTTCAGAGTAGGGTTGCCTCTCCATTACAGTAATGGGGAGTTGTTATCTATTGAGGTGTTGTGAAATGGTCAATATTTAATCATTTGACTTTTAGAAACAGCTGTTTTATATGGTTTAACCTAATACCACTTAATCATAGAATAAACCTGCTCTTTTGATGGCTAGTACCCAATCACATCCTGTGGATATAGACTTTATTCATAATTAAGTCTATTTTGTGTGTTAGAAAATGTTCTAAGCTTTGAGAGTACAGAGCTTATTTTGGCTGTGAATGAATAATTGTATTTCCAAACCTTGTGAAATTTGATTTTAGAGGAGGAGAGAGATAATAAGCAGATGTTCAAATAAACAATTTAAATCCAGAAGTGAAAAAATGCTATGATGAAGAAGAAAAAGTGTGTGTGTGTGTGGGGGGGGGGAGGTGGGGTGGATATAGTAGAAATAAGAAAAGCAAAGAGAATAGTGTTTAAGGATGGCTTCCCCAATAGGTGATGATCTGAACAGAAACTTGAATGAAATAAGAGGGTGAGCCTATGATGACCTGGAGAAAAAAACATTCTTTTTAAAGGATGCAAGAAGTACATACACATACACACACACACACACATGCACACACACACACACAGATAGCATGTGTGGCAGTGAAATATGTCTGAGAAATAGTCAAGTGAGATTATGATAAAGGCTTTGGATATTGGCCTGAGAGGGTGATGGGAAGTCATTAGAGTTGGTGCGTAGGAAAGTTACATGGCCTGATTTACACTGGACAAGGTCACTCTGGCTGCTCAATAGTGGCAGAACTTTAGAGGTCAGAAAAATCCGTAAAAACAAAAATCCAGGTAGTTAACAATGTTGACTTGGATAAGGGTTGTAAAATCAGCTTGGATAAGGGCTATAAAATGAAATGCTTGAGAAATTGTTAGATTCACGTATATTTTAAAGAACTTGCTTACAGGGATTTGCTGTGGACTGTACAGGAGTTCATAGCAGTGCTAGCTGGGAAAGAAAGAGGCAGTCCAAGAGGGATGGAAATGGTCCCGGTACTGTAGCCTATGCCTTGGTAATGCTTGGAGTTTCCTGACATTTCCGATTAGACAATGATGTCTTCCTGCTGAACACCAACAATGTAACAGAAGACCCACACTAGGTCATTCTAGGATTATGATGTATCAAGACATGCAAGAACATTCTGTATTCAGCAACACATCAGATAAATGCATAAATACTGTCTAAACCATGAAAATGACCCCCAAATGTCCCCCAATCCTGCTCTCTTGTCACTTTGCCACAGTTTCAGCCTTTCTTTGTAACTTCAGACTCAGATAAGAATGTTTTTAAACTAATGGTAGAATTACCCCTGCTTTCTGACTACATCCAACCTAGAGAAAAGGTTACTTTCTTTAACCTTTCCCCAAATAATGTAGCAAAAACCCCAGTACTAAGTCTTTTCTAACAGCCTCTTGTGAGATACCCCATAGTTTGCCATGGTGAACATTCTCCATCCTTGCAGAGGCAATGAACCAAACATTGTTCAACTATATTATGACTAGTGGCTTTTGGCTGGAGGCATGGATATGTATTATGCCAATATTTCTATAAAGGCTTTGGAAATTTGGTTGTCTGTTTTTAAGACTTAAAACCTATAGCAAGATCCAAGCTAAATCCCCTAGCAAGTTATTTAATTTTAGGGTTATGTCTAGAGCCTGTCAAGCAATGAACCAAACATTGTTCAACTATATTATGACTAGTGGCTTTTGGCTGGAGGCATGGATATGTATTATGCCAATATTTCTATAAAGGCTTTGGAAATTTGGTTGTCTGTTTTTAAGACTTAAAACCTATAGCAAGATCCAAGCTAAATCCCCTAGCAAGTTATTTAATTTTAGGGTTATGTCTAGAGCCTGTCAGAGAAGGCAATGGCACCCCACTTCAGTACTCTTGCCTGGAAAATCCTATGGATGGAGGAGCCTGGTGGGCTGCAGTCCATGGGGTCGCTAAGAGTTGGAAACAACTGAGTGGCTTCACTTTCACTTTTCACTTTCCTGCATTGGAGAAGGAAATGGCAACCCACTCCAGTGTTCTTGCCTGGAGAATCCCAGGGATGGGGGAGCCTGGTGCGCTGCCGTCTATGGGGTCGCACAGAGTCGGACACAACTGAAGTGACTTAGCAGCAGCAGGGCCTGCAGACATGTGTCATATGAATCAATCCGATTAAAGGAAGCCTGAAGAATAAGTCTACCCCAAGAAATTTGCTGTGTTCCTATGAGTGTTTTGTCCCACGAGCTTCTCTCTTGCACTTACTTCCCTAACCTGAATAGAAAGTTATTTTTTTCATTTCCGAGATGATGGTCAAAAATAAATGCTATTCAATCATTATTCCTCCAAGGAATTCCTTTAAGCTTTATGGTCAAAACACTCAATTCTCTTGAGATTACCTTAGGTTTCACACACAGTGTTTGTAGTCTCTAGAAGATGCCACTGTTTTGGCAAATTCTTAGAAAGAAATAAGCCTCCTTTTAACAGTTTTCTATGAAGGGTGTCCTTTAACTGCTTTACCTATCGACATAACCCATTTTCCAAGGTCAATCCAGAGAGTAAGAGATGAGGCTGCTTTCGTCTATCTGGGTGTAACCTGATTTCAAGTATGTCAGGATGTGGTACATTGATTATAATGAAGTGGAGACAATGTAGTGAAAGTCAAGGGATAAGAACATGTTCTATGATTTGGGTGTAAGTCTTCTAATCATTATAAATGATTTCCGTATCTATAAAGTAGAAATAAGTAAGTGAAGGGCAGATCATATAAAATTATCTGTATATATATATATATATAATTATGCTGTATTTAAGCTATACTACATAGAAGTATCCCTTACAGGTAGAAACTATATTTATTTTCCATTGCTCCTAAAGGTTAATTTATCCAAAATTTAAATGGAATTGTGAGCCACATAAAAGATTATCTAAAGGGAAATGAAAAGATAATTAACTCAAGCTCATTAAATATTAGCAGTGCAATGACTGCAAAATCTACATTAGATCAGAATAGCCCTTGTTAGCAATGGTAGCTCCACCTGTTTTCTTTTTTTGGAAAGGTGCCCTCAAAGTCAAATGAGACTAGACAAAAAAAGGTTATGAAATAGATGACTGTCATAATTTAAAGTTAGATGGTAAAAGTGAAAAACTAACATGAGCATGTGATTCTGCAAGGTATTCTATGGCGTATTGATTATAATGGCATGGAGTAGAGATTGTGTAAGTGGAGAAAGTCAAGTTTGCAATCAAAAGATATTCTAAGGATGTATGCTATGATTTTAGGTGTCTTTAACCATCTCAATGTTGACCACTTATCTGTACTACTCGGATAAGCAAATACAGTCAGAATATGTTAAATAGCATATGTGAAACATTTTGCCCATTATAAAACGTAATGTGTTTGTACGATAGTTCTTGACTGTGTGATAAAAGGAGCAGCTAAGGGTGATGCGAAATTGTTCTTTGTAGATTTGACCAGTGCAAATGTTTAACTTGACTAGATTTCAGTGGAACTAGATTAAAAAAAAAAAAGTTTGTAATGTTATATTAAAATAGAACTCTAATAGAAATCATTTGATTTACAAAATGTCGGATTAATTTCTAGGGAGTAATCAGCACACTGGGAGAATCTAACTGTGTCAATAATATTTAAATGAGTCACTGTTATTTGTAAACCTTTAATTGTGATAATTAGTACAAAATAATATCTGAAAAGCGTGATTGTATGGTTATCATTCTGTTTAATAGGGTTTGTAGCCTCTATGTACACATAACAGCTGCTGGAGCAAGCCCTCAATTAATTTTACATAACAGGAGCAATTTTACACAATTACTTAAGAATCTTTGGATATATTCCATTTCTCTGACATAAACATATGGGCCAAAATCACAATAAATGATTACTCCAATGGAATCTCTTATAATAATAGTTATAGTTAATATTGTCCAGATTAAATATTTCAACTTCTGTACAGTCTCACTTGATGTTAAAAGTTATTTTTATAGATATTTATTAAAAGTTATTATTAGAGCAAGCATACATTGAGTGCTTACTAAATTCTAGGCTCTCTGCTAGCCATTACAAATATATTATCTCCTTTACTCATCAGATTTCCTAAATAATAAACTCCAAAATTATTTAGCCTGTTAGGAGGAAACAAATTTAAGGTTAAGTAACCTGGCCAAGGTCACAATGTCCAAAAAGGACAATAGTCAAGATTCTAACCCAGGCTGACTGGTATCTAAAGCCAATCTTCTTAACCACAAAGCCTCTAGTTTCTTTTTGTCATTATTTAAGATGCAACTTAAATAATGGTGTTGGAGATAGATAATGGTGTTGGAGAAGACTCCTGAGAGTCCCTTGGACTGCAAGGAGATCCAGCCAGTCCATCCTAAAGGAGATCAGTCCTGGGTGTTCATTGGAAGGACTGATGCTGAGGCTGAAACTCCAGTACTTTGGCCACCTCATGCAAAGAGTTGACTCATTGGAAAAGACTCTGATGCTGGGAGGGATTGGGGCAGGAGGAGAAGGGGATGACAGAGGATGAGATGGCTGCATGGTATCACCAACTCGATGGACATGAGTTTGATTGAACTCCAGGAGTTGGTAATGGACAGGGAGGCCTGGCGTACTGCAATTAACTCCAGTACTTTGGCCACCTCATGCAAAGAGTTGACTCATTGGAAAAGACTCTGATGCTGGGAGGGATTGGGGCAGGAGGAGAAGGGGATGACAGAGGATGAGATGGCTGCATGGTATCACCAACTCGATGGACATGAGTTTGATTGAACTCCAGGAGTTGGTAATGGACAGGGAGGCCTGGCGTACTGCAATTCACGGTGTCACAGAGTCAGACATGACTGAGCAACTGAACTGAACTGAAGATGTGACTTGTCAGAACTAAATTCAACACAAGAGTTTTTTCTAACTATAGTTAGAAATTACTTCAACATGTATGTGTTTATTAGCAGTGGCAATTAGTAACATCATTAGGCATCATCAGCTAGTTTCTGCTAATTATCCATTTAGACATTCATTCCACAAGTATTCTTTAAGCACCTACTATAGTCAAGCCTTTGTACTAGAATTGACATATTTAATCATTCTTCTTGCCAAGAAATGCAGACATATATTCTCTAGTCAGGAAGCTTGTGTTTTTTCTAATCATTTTATCTCAGGATGTACTCCTTTCCCATTTGGGAAGAGCATAATTATAGCTGAGTCCAGAGTCTATATACAGCTAGCATCTATGAATCTTTTAATCTTGTTTCTTTCTGTTCTCTTTCTTTTATCTTACCTTACAAGTACTTGTGTTAGAAAATATATCACTGTTAAGTCACTTCAGTTGTGTACGACTCTGTGCGACCCTATAGACGGCAGCCCACCAGGCTCCCCTGTCCCTGGGATTCTCCAGGCAAGAACACTGGAGTGGGTTGCCATTTCCTTCTCCAGTGCATGAAAGTGAAAAGTGAAAGTGAAGTCGCTCAGTCATGTCTGACTCTTAGTGACCCCATGGACTGCAGCCCACCAGGCTCCTCTGTCCATGGGATTTTCCAGGCAAGAGTACTGGAGTGGGGTGCCATTGCCTTCTCCGAATATATCACATTGGTTGTCATTTCTGCTTGTTTTCCCAATTGCTTATTAATCCATGAACTCCCTGAGGAAAGATATGTTATATTTATATTTTCAGCATCTAGATTATAATATGTGCTTAGTGAATTGTGTTGCCTGAAAGTGTGAATGAATGAATGAACTCTTCAGTATAGTCCTGAGAATTTAGAATTGATTCTCAAGAGAATCTAGAACAAAGACAATTCTTTTATTACTGTATTCATCAGACATCAGTAATAATTAGCTTGCATGGAAATGACAAAAATGATCTCAAATGAGAAGATGTCAGGCAAAAAAAATGAGTCCTTTTGAGGCTTCTACCTGTCATTTGCCAAGACTCATGGTGAATTGTACAATAACACAAAGTATGGTCAAAGTAATAGGTTTCATAGGAGAAATTAACTGCCAAGGGATCAGCAAAAGCAGAAGGCTTGGTTTTTCGGATCTTCGGTATCATTCCCCAGAGAGCTGAGATGAGGCCAAGTTCCTCCTTGGAACACCTATTCTTACTATATGCCCAGCTGGCCCTAGTGAATATCACATTGGAAAGTTATGGAGAATAAGGGAATCCTCACCTTCAGGTCTGACTGAATCCTGATATGCATTTTCCCCCAATAAAGCCTGCCCCTTAAACCACATTTAGCCATCGTGCCTAACTGAGTAAACTATATACACACCATATAAAGATATAAGAAAAAAATAAATTTAAGGCTCATGCCACTGAGAAGACCATAGGCATTGTTGGAAATTTTATACAAAGAGTTAGAATACTGTGTTTGCTACTGATGTGATAAATTGTCATCTACACAGTGGTAATTTTATTATCTCACGTTTCTGGAGTCAAAAGTCAGAAATGAGTCTCACCGGACAGGATTTCATTCTTTCTAGGCTCTGCTGCTGCTAAGTCACTTCAGTCATGTCTGACTCTGTGTGACCCCATAGACAGCAGCCCACCAGGCTCCCCCATCCCTGGGATTCTCCAGGCAAGAACACTGGAGTGTTCCTTCTCCAATTTCCTTCTCCAGCGCATAAAAGTGAAAAGAGAAAGGGAAGTCGCTCAGTCGTGTCCGACTCTTCGCGATCCCATGAACCGCAGCCTACCAGGCTCCTCTGTCCATGGGATTTTCCAGGCAAGAATACTGGAGTGGGGTGCCATCGCCTTCTCTGGCTCTTGGGACAACTTTTATTTTATTTTTTGCTTTTTCCCAGTTTCTAGAGGCCATCACATTCCTTAGATTGTGGATCCTTTACATCTTTAAAACCAGCCATGGCTGATGGAGTCTTTTCTGGCATGTGTCACTCTGGCACAAATTCTCCTGCATTCCTTTTCTAACTTTTAAGAACCTTCTAAGTGTGTTGTACCTGCAAGGATAATTTCCATGTCTTAAGGTCAGCTTTGATTCCACCTTGATCCCCTCTACAGGTAGTATAAGGTATCCACAGATTCCAGGGGTTTCAACATTGAAATCTTTGGGGATCCATTTTTCTGCCTGAAGCTGAGCTATCTGTCTCCTCTCTTCTTGTGACTCTCTTTTCGTGGTTTAGGTCTTTCTTGTTAAATGTTGAAAGGCAGCAAGATAGCTACCATCAGCTGCTAGGCTATTCCTTCCTAGGTTCAGGTCCAGTCAGAGAAAGAAACATTCTCTTCCTTGCAGTGGTGTGACCTTGGTTCCTGCCTATGAGTTTCTGAGTTGCTTCATGTGTATGGACTTATGGGCAGCACAAGAAAATGCTTTTTGTCCCCGGATATAATTACCCCTTCACCCCTGCATGGTGTAGGTTTATGATGATTGGAGAGGCAGACATAGGAAACAAGGATTTTTCCCAGGACACCAGTTAAAAAATAAAGAAACCTGAAGACCAAAATATACACTCTATAGAAATGC
>SJYX01005226.1:289281-308206 GCA_006410675.1 Oreotragus oreotragus
GGGGGGGGGGGGGGGGGAGGGGGGGAATGTTATTTCTACAAAAACATATCTGTTGGAGACATCTAAATAATATATTTTTCCACGGCCATGTTTGTGTACCTCACACCCAGGATAAGTCAGAAATATAGACTCACTGTAAAACTTGGATCTTAGCTTGTCTCTGTTGTTTTATCATATACAGTAGTTTAAATTCTGCATAATGAAAATGTCTTGCTACATGATTGACTGTCATTTTTTTTTTAAATTAAAACATATAGTTCAAAATTTAGGTCAGTTCACTTTAATCTTTTTCAGAGAAAAATTAAAAAGGGCCCAAAGATAGTGTTATGCTGACTAGCTAGATAGATAATTATATCCGAAAATACTATTTTAAGGAGATGGAATATGTGATCTCCCTACCAGTTTTTTTATGTGTAAAAACTTAATTTTCCATTTTAATCATAAGGTTTAGTGTTCTAAACTTTAAAGAAAATACAATCATATTGACACTGTTGTCCATTTCTCAATTCCCTGCAAGAGAATCTGATTCCTCCTATAAACAATCCTTTTATAAATACTTGTATATCAAGCACTAACATAAACATCTCTCATATAGTTGCCATTTTCTCTTACAATGAACCATAAGTATTATCTGTATTTTACAAATGAATGAACTGAAGCCCAGATAAGTTAATTTGCTTAGCTGCACATAGCATTTAAATGGAAGCCAGTTCAGTTCAGTTCAGTTCAGTCGCTCAGTCATGCCTGACTTTGCAACCTCATGGACTGTAGCATGCCAGGCCTCCCTGTCCATCACCAACTACCAGAGTTTACTCAAACTCATGTCCATAAAGTTGGTGATGCCATCCAACCATCTCATCCTCCCTCTGGCATCCCCTTCTCCTCCTACCTTCAATCTTTACCAGCATCAGGGTCTTTTCCAATGAGTCAGTTCTTCACATCAGGTGGCCAAAGTATTGGAGTTCCAGCTTCAACATTAGTCCTTCCAATGAATATTCAGGACTGATTTCCTTTTGGATAGACTAGTTGGATCTCCTTGCAGTCCAAGGGACTTCAAGAGTCTTCTCTGACACCACAATTCAAAAGCATCAATTCTTTGGCACTCAGCTTTCTTTATAGTCCAACTCTCACATCTATACATGACTACTGGAAAAACCATAGCTTTGACTAGACAGACTTTTGTTAGCAAAGTAATGTCTCTGCAAATGGAATCCAAGTCTCTTACAAAACCAAATAAACAGCAACAAAAACACCCTCCATACTTTGCTATGTTGCTGTTGCTGCTGCTAAGTGGCTTCAGTCGTGTCCGACTCTGTGTGACCCCATAGATGGCAGCCCACCAAGTTCCCCTGCCCCTGGGATTCTCCAGGCAAGAACACTGGAGTGGGTTGCCATTTCCTTCTCCAGTGCATGAAAGTGAAAAGTGAAAGTGAAGTGAGTCTTAGCGACCCCATGGACTGCAGCCCACCAGGTTCCTTCGTCCATGGGATTTTCCAGGCAAAACACTGGAGTAGGGTGCCATATACTTTGCTATAATGATATCTTTTTTTATTTTAGGAAAACAGGATAGATTGAATGCAAGCCTAGAACTTGTATTCTTCTAACAGTCCCTGAAATGTTTCCTCTATTTTCTTGGTCCCTTAGCACATATTAACTGAGTAAATAAATGAGACATATTATGTTGTCATCATTCACAAGTTTAAGAACCTCTCTGAAGAAGAATGGCAACCCACTCCAGTATTCTTGCCTGGAGAATCCCAGGGACGGGGGAGCCTGGTGGGCTGCTGTCTATGGGGTCACACAGAGTCAGACATAACTGAAGTGACTTAGCAGCTGCAGCTGTGAAGAACATATGCTAAAAGCTACAGGAGGACATAAGTATTAACTGGATCCTAATTCTTCTTAAGCAATTTAAAATTTAGTGGAAAAGAAAAGGTATATATACACACTTAGAAACAAAAACATATAGTACAAGAATGTAACAGTATTATACTTTGACAGTAAAAAACCCCCCCACAAATAATGTTTTAAAAAAGAGACAGAGTTAGCTCATTTTTGGCTAGAACAATGTCCATTTTGGGAAAAATGGTATTTGTGCTTTATTTTGAAGGACACCTGCTATTCCAATGTATAGAAGGGACTGTGTGCAAGGTTGAAAATCAGGGCATGACATTGTAACTAGTGAGCAATAAAGGTGAAGGAAGGAGACATAGTATTGTGAACTGTTTACATTATAAACAAGGAGTGGAAAAGCCAAGAAAGTGGATCTTTGGGACAAGATTGATGTTAAAAACCTGAATTTGGGGGGATTTAGAATATAGTGTAAATTATGATTTAGGAAACACGAACAGAAATTTAACACTTCAATAAAATAATTTTATCCTTTGAAAATTTTTAAAATTTACCTCTTTAAAAAGAAGTAGTCCTTTTTTGGACAAATTTAGAGACCATTTGGCCTTTTTTTCCTTTATTAATTTGTATCATATATGTTTACAGGGGTTTTGCTTTTAAATCTTACTCTGATTAATTATCTTATTTATCAGTACTATTATTTTGCTAATTTCTCTAACTTTGGTTCTTAATTCCATTTTTATTCAGCAAACTGTGTGATTCTCTATTCTGTTGACTAGAATTAGGCAATTTTTTCCACCCTTTAAATTTTATAAGGAAGTAAAATTCTTAATATTTTCTTTAAAATTATACTTTGGCATCTCTTTGAAAGACTTGATTTTGCTTAAGATATGCATTCTTGATACCATTAGCATTCTGTTCTTATCTGTATCTTTTTAGCACATAGAATGAGAATGGTGTAAGGAATTATAGGAAATAACCTGGTTCAGAATAATAAGAATGATTTCCACCCTCTGTAATAAAGACTTTGAAATTATATTTTAAACTTTCTTAGTAGGCTTAATATTCTTAAGGGAGATTAGTCTCTCTTTTGTTTATACTATACTTATAGTTTATTGTTGTTCCCATTTCCAAAATGATAACAGAAGATTTAAACCCTTCTTGTACAATTCTCTTTGTTATCCTAGCTTCTGATTAGAGCTAGGCAAGTGAATGCCTATGTATCTTTCAAAGTCTACAGGAAGATTGTGTTCCCAAATCTTATTACTAAAGCTTTGTCTTGTCATTTGCATTGAATCGTGATTCAGAAATAATGCAGGTAGAAAATATTCAGTACTGCATCTTTGTTAATACTGTGCTTTGATCATCTGATAAAATGCTATCCATTTTCAACATGAATTAAAAAAAAAAAGAAAAATGAGTTAAATTATAATAGCTGAAGATGTAAACTGACTTGTACCAGAAGGTTCATAGGTTCTATCATTGTAAAGTAACTAAATATTAATCTAGGCTTAGTGAATATGTTCACAGTATATTTACATGCACCCCCTTTGTATGAGTTATGAAAAAACAATGACTTGAGTGTCAGCGGCCTGTGAATTCAAAAGTGATCACATTAATAGTAGTAATTCAAATATTGCTGTCATTTGCTGTCTCCAACATATTCACAATATCAGCATCCTTGGGAGAACTGGACAGAAGTTTCCTCTCTCCACTCCATGCCACACCTGCATATCAGGAGCCAAAGTCATATCCTCTCTGAGGCATCTATTAAAAAAAGAGGAAAAGAAAAGCCTCATCATAAGTGCTTGGCATTTTGTGCAGGGACCATCATTCTTGACAAATACCATTCTGTTTTTTAATGAATGCTAATTGATGGGTAGATATAGGTATCTTAGGGTTTCTGCCCTACCAACATTCCTGGACGTGTTTGTTTCAATTAGAGATCTCCCCTCGTCTTTTATATACTGGTAAGCTGGTTAAGAAATTTCTTTTAAGGAGATTAAGTACTTAATGTCTGTCCATGGAAACTAGCCATGGGTATATGATGACAAATAAATCATAATCTCTGTCTTAGCCTGCCTAACTTCATGAAAGCAGAAATATTCATTCAGATTGTGGGTCAAGAATTCTTCATAGATCAAGTGATATTCCAGTTGTGGAAACAAAAGTGGGAATGGCTAATTAGTCCTTCTGAAATCTAGAAGTTCCAGGCAGACAATTGGTGTGCTTCTGCACTGGAATAAAAAGTAAAGCATATAACATTAAGATAAATAGGAATAACTCGATGTGACTAGGTTGACGTGTGCATAGTTTTTAGTTTATAAGCAAGCACACAGCTAAGAGCTTGGGAGAGCAGGGCTTTGAATGTCTTATTAGCAAGATTTATGAAAATTTCTGTGGAGTCACTGGAATTAAATGACAGGTCAGAGAGATGTTAGAAAGATCAGTCTGACATCATTGTTGAAAATTTAAGCAGCCCAAACTGAGACTTGGAGACCAAATAGATATCAGTTTTGGAGATGACAGTGACAGTGGCCATGGTGTAGAGAGATTACTGGTTTTGAAGGACAGAACGAGGAGGGGGAGAAGAAATTTTTAGTTTTCGTATTTGTGAATGAGCAAGATGGTGGCATTGTTCCCTGAGATAAGAAATATAGAAGAGATAATTTTATATAAATTAAATATATCACAGTCATCTTTGGATTTATATCTTATTTTTATCATTATCTAGATGGGGAAACCTGGAAGCAGCAGAGATTAATTGTTATTCCCCTATAACTCTACTGGCAATCTAGCTGCTGTAATAAATCTCTTCTTTGGGACCTAAAACCTTTAGTTTTTTCCTCTTTATCATTGATAAAAATATGTAAAAATCAAATAGAGCCAACAAATCTGTAAGATACCACTTTGTATGTTATAAATGGTATCCTAGTTTCATAAAAGAGTTAATGCTCTTACATAAAGGAGACAAGAATAAAGTGGTCTGTCTGGTGCTAATGTGTGCTGATCTTTTGTAGCAGATAATAGATTAGATTAACAGCTGAAAATAAATATTCCCTCTAAAACTTTAGAATCACAAGGAAATGATATTCTGGATAATGCTGTAATGCCCATGAGTCTGTGCTTTAACTCTCTGAAAATCTGTTTGGCACATTTTATTATAATCAAAGCATGATATGGTTACAAGCCAGTTGGCTGCTGCCAAGTGCTCTGTTGAAGACTTCTAAAATATAGAAATGATGAAACGGCTTACAGAGGTAATTTGGTGGCTAAATGGATCCCTGCTATTGCAGAAAAACCTTTGTATGTTTCCTAGGCAACTAAAATACTTAAGAATTGGAGGCAGTTTAAGTAGAAAATGCTTTACAACTAAAGGGGAAAATGTTTTATTTTATTTTATTTTATTTTTTGGTTAAAGGTGACAGGTGGTCATATCAAAATTGAAAAAAGAAAAAAACCTGAGTGGTTAATTGTTCATCGTAAGCAGTTGAGAATATTAAAAGAAGTATTACCGGGTAAGGGTGAATGTGTTTTATTTTAGTATTTTAATTCTTTTTATTTAGTTGATTTAATGTTTTACATTTCATAATTATCAAGCTGAACTTTCTACTAATCTTTTTCTATTTTAAGCAGCTTGTGAATTTAAGAAAAAAATCTCTACCATATGTCAATTCTCTTTGGAGTAACTAAGTGTGAAATCTACCTGTGAAAAACTATTTCCAATGTGTGAAGTGCATCTTTCAAACTGATAAAGATGATAAAACTATTCTGATCATAGCATAAAGGACCAGCCACAACTGAATTCAAATATAGGGCTTCCCAGATGACACAGTGGTAAAAAATCCACCTGCCAAAACATGATACACAAATGACATAGATTCAGTACCTGGGAGGGGAAGATCCCCTGGTAAAGGAATGACAACCCACTCCAGTATTCTTGCCTGGAAAATTCCATGGGTGGAAGAGCCTGGTGGGCTACGGTCCATGAGGTCTCAACTGAGCGACTGAGCATACACACACACATATACTTAGCACAGAATATCTAGGAATCAAACTCGGAAAAGAATGGAAGGTTATTAGAATGTTTAAGCCTGGATAATGAGGCCTAGAAATAATTTTACACTGTTTGTGTTCATATATCAATTTACAGACTGGTTCCAATGAGAAATTACTNGCATACACACACACATATACTTAGCACAGAATATCTAGGAATCAAACTCGGAAAAGAATGGAAGGTTATTAGAATGTTTAAGCCTGGATAATGAGGCCTAGAAATAATTTTACACTGTTTGTGTTCATATATCAATTTACAGACTGGTTCCAATGAGAAATTACTAGTGTACTGTGTCCATTTAACTTAAGAACACTTCAGTAATTTCTCAGTATCATAAAAAAATCCTAAGTTAAATTGGACTAAATACTACTTCCCTTCCTTTTTTAATAAAGGCCATGAGACTTATCATGATGACACTTTTTTTCTTTCAGTCAGTTCATAGTGGAGGCATATTGCAGTGGTTAGTAAAAGGTATTTTTCTCAAGGTGCTTAGTTTTCAGGGGTCAGCTAAATCCTTCTTATGTGAAGGAGCTGAAAATATTGTTCTTAAATTCAAGTGAATAAACATATTTGAAACCATGTTCAAAATCATCTTGCTCTCATCTTTTGTTCTTTGGTATTTATACTGGCCAGAACCCAGTGTGGATATTTTGCTCTCATGGATCATTAATTCAGAGTGTCCATAAAGTCTTAAGTTTGCTCAGTGAAGCTTTCTAGGAAAGATAATGTTTTCCTGATTGATACCATGCTTTAAAAAATGCAACATCTCTAGGTATTTCTTTCTGGTTCTCATTAAAAATTAATTAGAAATCAAATTGTCAAAACAGCTTCAAAAAAAAAAAAAAAAAGGAAGAACAAAAGAATAGACTCAGATTTTCTACCAAGATTTCACACCTATAAGTAAATAGAAGAAATCTGATTAAAAATGAATCAGACATAAACTAAATTGTCAATGTGCGCTAAGTTACTTTAGTCGTGTCTGACTCTTTGTGACCCCATGGATTCTTCAAGCAAGAAAACTGGAGTGAGTTGCCATGCCCTCCTCTATATGGGCTATAACAACACACATATATCTGGAAATTTCTAGATTAATTAATGAGAAATTTGTTACATACTTCAAACTACATTACAGTCTTCTAAGTCCTGTTAGTAAACAAGCTAGAAAGATGGAAAAGTTTGAATGAACAACTCTTCAAATAATGAAGGAAAACTAATTTATGTTGTTTTAGCAAATACCCTAATTTGGATTCAGTAATGCTTTTAGCACAACACAATTGATTAGACACAAACATATCCTTGTTTCTTTAAACACTTCCAGTGGAATTTTATGCATGTAATATGTGTTTAAAAGTTGAAATATTTGTGTGATGTTGACAAGTTCATATTGAATAAGCAAAATTGAAGCCTGACCTAACTGAACCTTGAGAATAATCTGTTTTGAGGATTTGCATAATTAAAAAAAATTTGAACATCTCCTCTGACTGCAAAAGTACATAGTCCTGCATTTAAATGGCATCAAATAACAGATATTCCTTATATCATGTTGCCCTGTATGTAAAAATAAAGGGAACATTTTCTTTCTGTCCTAATACAAATGATAGATATTTTCCCCCAATCATCTGGTTTATTTTTATCTTATGAAGACAGTGCTAGCCAATGGCATTTCCCATTTACATTGACTACTTCTTTCTGTCTTAATACAAATAATAGATATTTTCCCTTTAACAGCTGGTTTATTTTTATCTTATGTGCACAATGGTAACCAATTGTATTTCCCTTTTACATTCAGTTCAGATCAGTTCAGTTCTGTTGCTCAGTCATGTCTGACTCTTTGCAACCCCATGAATTGCAGAATGCCAGGCCTCCCTGTCCATCACCATCTCCCGGAGTTCACTCAGACTCAAGTCCATCGAGTTGGTGATGCCATCCAGCCATCTCATCCTCTGTCATCCACTTCTCCTCCTGCCCCCAATCCCTTCCAGCATCAGAGTCTTTTCCAATGAGTCAACTCTTTGCATGAGGGGGCCAAAGTATTGGAGTTTCAGCTTTAGCATCATTCCTTCCAAAGAACACCCAGGCCCGATCTCCTTTAGAATGGACTGGCTGGATCTCCTTGCAGTCCAAGGGACTCTCAAGAGTCTTCTCCAACACCACAGTTCAAAAGCATCAATTCTTCAGCACTCAGCTTTCTTCACAGTCCAATTCTCACATCCATACATGACGACAGGAAAAACCATAGCCTTGACTAGACGGACCTTTGCTGGCAAAGTAATGTCTCTGCTTTTGAAAATGTTATCTAGGTTGGTCATAACAAAAAAAAAAAAAAAGGAAGAACAAAAGAATAGACTCAGATTTTCTACCAAGATTTCACACCTATAAGTAAATAGAAGAAATCTGATTAAAAATGAATCAGACATAAACTAAATTGTCAATGTGCGCTAAGTTACTTTAGTCGTGTCTGACTCTTTGTGACCCCATGGATTCTTCAAGCAAGAAAACTGGAGTGAGTTGCCATGCCCTCCTCTATATGGGCTATAACAACACACATATATCTGGAAATTTCTAGATTAATTAATGAGAAATTTGTTACATACTTCAAACTACATTACAGTCTTCTAAGTCCTGTTAGTAAACAAGCTAGAAAGATGGAAAAGTTTGAATGAACAACTCTTCAAATAATGAAGGAAAACTAATTTATGTTGTTTTAGCAAATACCCTAATTTGGATTCAGTAATGCTTTTAGCACAACACAATTGATTAGACACAAACATATCCTTGTTTCTTTAAACACTTCCAGTGGAATTTTATGCATGTAATATGTGTTTAAAAGTTGAAATATTTGTGTGATGTTGACAAGTTCATATTGAATAAGCAAAATTGAAGCCTGACCTAACTGAACCTTGAGAATAATCTGTTTTGAGGATTTGCATAATTAAAAAAAATTTGAACATCTCCTCTGACTGCAAAAGTACATAGTCCTGCATTTAAATGGCATCAAATAACAGATATTCCTTATATCATGTTGCCCTGTATGTAAAAATAAAGGGAACATTTTCTTTCTGTCCTAATACAAATGATAGATATTTTCCCCCAATCATCTGGTTTATTTTTATCTTATGAAGACAGTGCTAGCCAATGGCATTTCCCATTTACATTGACTACTTCTTTCTGTCTTAATACAAATAATAGATATTTTCCCTTTAACAGCTGGTTTATTTTTATCTTATGTGCACAATGGTAACCAATTGTATTTCCCTTTTACATTCAGTTCAGATCAGTTCAGTTCTGTTGCTCAGTCATGTCTGACTCTTTGCAACCCCATGAATTGCAGAATGCCAGGCCTCCCTGTCCATCACCATCTCCCGGAGTTCACTCAGACTCAAGTCCATCGAGTTGGTGATGCCATCCAGCCATCTCATCCTCTGTCATCCCCTTCTCCTCCTGCCCCCAATCCCTTCCAGCATCAGAGTCTTTTCCAATGAGTCAACTCTTTGCATGAGGGGGCCAAAGTATTGGAGTTTCAGCTTTAGCATCATTCCTTCCAAAGAACACCCAGGCCCGATCTCCTTTAGAATGGACTGGCTGGATCTCCTTGCAGTCCAAGGGACTCTCAAGAGTCTTCTCCAACACCACAGTTCAAAAGCATCAATTCTTCAGCACTCAGCTTTCTTCACAGTCCAATTCTCACATCCATACATGACGACAGGAAAAACCATAGCCTTGACTAGACGGACCTTTGCTGGCAAAGTAATGTCTCTGCTTTTGAAAATGTTATCTAGGTTGGTCATAACTTTCCTTCCAAGGAATAAGCATCTTTTAATTTCATGGCTCCATTGACTACTTACAAATTAACAATAATTTTGAAGCCTACCTCTTCCCAGAAGAATATCAAGACATATTTAGTGTATTAACATTGCCTTTTGGGGTGGGGTTGTCTATCTTCTTTTATTTTTTTAAATTATATTGGAGTATAGTTGATTAACAATAATGTGTTAGTTACAGGTGTAAAGCAAAGTGATTCAGTTATACATATAGAGATATCTATTCCTTTTCAAAGTCTTTACTCGTTTAGGTTATTGCAGAATATTGACAAGTGTTCCATTTGCCATACATTAGGTCCTTGTTGGTTATCTATTTTATTCATTTATATTTTAAGTTAATTTTTATTGGAGTGTAGTTCATTTACAATGTCCTGTTAGTTTCTGCTATATAGCAAAGTGAATCAGTATATGTCTGCATCTCCACTCTTTTTCAGATTCTATTCCCTTATAGGTATTCCTGATTTCAAAGCTATAGTAATCAAAACAATACGGATTGGTATAAAACAGACACACAGACCAATGGAACAGAATCATGAGTCCAGAAATAAACCCTCACAGTATTAGTCAGCTAATATTTGAAAAGGGAACTAACAATATTTTAATGGGGTAAAAAGAGTTTCTTCAATAAATGATGCTGGGAAAACTGGATAATCACACACAGAATAAAATTAAACTTCTTACACCAGTCACAAAAATTAACTTGAAATAGATTAAAGAATTAAGCATAAACCCAAAATATTAAAACTCCTATAAAACTATAGAGAACAATTCTTTGACATTGGTCTTGGCAAAGCTTTTTGGAATATAACACCAAAAACACAGACAATAAAAGTAAAATTAAATTAGACTACTTCAAACTAAAAAGCTTCTGCTAAGCAAAAGAAACAATCTTCTTTGTGACCCCACAGACTATACAGTTCACAGAATTCTCCAGGCCGGAATACTGGAGTGGTTAGCCTTTCCCTTCTCCAGGGGATCTTCCCAATCCAGGGACTGAACCCCAGCTTCCCGCACTGCAGACAGATTCTTTACCAACTGAGCACAAGGGAAGCCCAAAGAAACAATTGCTGAGTGCAAAAGCAATTTACAGAATGAAAAATATATTTGCAAACCATTTATAAGTTATGAAGTTAACATCCAAAATATATAAAGAATTTATACAACTCAATAAGTAGCAGACAAGCAGATAAACCAAAAAACAAATAAGACATAAAAATTGCCAATATGTACATGAAGGTGGGTTTCCCAGATGTATCAGTGGTGAAGAATCTGCCTGCCAATGCAAGAGACACAGGAGATGCAGGTTCAATCCCTGCATTGGAAAGATACCCTGGCGTAGAAAGTGGCAACCCATTCCAGTGTCTTGCCTGGAAAATTCCATGGATAGAGAAGCCTGGTAGGCTATGATCTATGGGGTTACAAAGAGTCAGACAGGACTGAGCAACTGAGCACATACACACGAGAAGATACTCAACATCACTAATCATCAGGGAAATCCAAATCAAAACTGCAATGAGGTATCACTTTATATCTGCTGAAATAGCTGTCATCAATAAAGAAAACAGATAACAATTGTTGGGGAGGATGTGGAGAATAAGAAACTCTTGTACACTGTTGGTGGAAATGTAAATTGGTATCGCCACTATGGAAAACAATATGTGATTTCTCAAAAAATGGAAATTAGAACTACTGTATGATCCACCAATCTCACTTATGAGTATGTATCCATAGAAAATGAAATCAAGATCTTGAAGAGATATGTGTACTCCCAAGTTCATTGCATCATTATTTACAATAGCAAGATCTGGAAACAACCCAAGTACCTGTCAGTAGATTATTGGATCAATGATAAAAATATGTGACACACACACATATATATATACTCACATACATGTATATGGAAATAAATGTGTATATACATACATGCTTACATATACATGCACACATATTTGTATACATTTATACATACATACATGTGTATGTAGATATGTACATACTCACACATACACACAATGGAATATTTTTTAGCCATGAGAAAGAAGGTAATTTGGCCATTTAGGTGGATTGTGAGGGCATTACACTAGGCAAAATTAGACAGATAAAGACATATACTGTATCACTTATATATGGGATCTAAAGAATTGAAACTCATAGAAACAAAGTAGAATGGTGATTTTCAGGGACTTAGACACAGGGAAAATGGGGACATGTCTGTCAAAGGGTTTAAACTTGCAGGTGTAGGATAAATAATCTCTGGTTATCTAATGTACAGAATGGTAATTTTAACTGACAGTACTGTATTGTATACTTAAAAGGACTAAGACCATAGATTATAAATATTCTCATTACGGAAAGGAAATAGTAATTTTGTATGGTGATAGAAGTGTTAACTAATTCTACTGTGATAATTTTTTACATGTATAGTTGTATCAAATCAGCACATTGCACACCGTAAGCTTAGACAGTGTTGCACGTTATTATGCTGCAATAAAGCAGGAAAAAATAAAGAACATACAGGTAGTGCATCTGCAATTAAGACTATCTTATATAAAAGACATTACTTTGGCTCATCACACATCGGCTTTATTTAGTCTTATAACCTCTACAGAATGTGCAAGAGGTAAGCTCATGCAATATTTGGTAAACGTTTCTTTCTCTGTCATAGTAGGTATTCAATAAAGTGTCTTTGATGGAAATGTGCAAATAAGAATGCACGATATTATAACAAAATGCACAGGAAAATGTTAATGAAGAAATCCTGGAGACTTAAAAGAAGGCTATTTTGTATGCAACAGATTTGAAATAAATGAGAAGATAAAATGCAAACTCAAAATAGGGCACAATAAGCTAATGTCAATATTTAGAGAATTTTGACAAATAATCACTTCATGTTTTAAACACTATCCCTTAATATTCTGAGGAGAATATCCAAGATTTTCAGTCACTTGGTAAAAGATCTCAAAGGTTTTCAAGAGATTCTATCACTGCATATCATAACTTCAAGTACTCCTCTCCTTGAAGGGAAAGTAACAAAGCAGAATTATTCATTGGGGATTATGGTGATAAAATATTCACAGTTCCTATTAAAGCAATAATGTGCCAGTTTTTAAATTACTGAACTGTTCTGTTTGTTATTTCCAAGGGAATCTTATTAGCAAGTATAGGACACACTAACATGGTTTTACTTGGGGATTCATCACATGTCTGATTAGAGAGTATAGGACACACTAACATGGTTTTACTTGGGGATTCATCACATGTCTGATTAGAGAGTATTTAAAAATACATTTCAGATGTCCTCTTCTCATTTGCTGTAAACAGGTTGAAGTGACATTTATGTGGTCTGAACATTATAAAATTGAGAGAACATGAAGGAATATTGTAACTTGTGAAATTATAGCAGTAATATACATAATAATATAGAGAGTAAAAAGAAATAAAAAGATTAGAGTTTTTAAATAAATCTAATTATATATTCATAGAATTATCCCCAAAAGCATTATTGAAATAATTTGTAGCACCCAGTATCACTTTGGTCCAGCAACATGGTAATACAAGTCCGCTACTCTACATAGAATGGATACTTAGTCACTTGCTCACAGAATAGCCCAGTTAGCTTTGATCTGGAAATATCTAGTCTATTGAACAGAAAAAAAAAAAAAATGGTTTTACTTGGGGATTCATCACATGTCTGATTAGAGAGTATTTAAAAATACATTTCAGATGTCCTCTTCTCATTTGCTGTAAACAGGTTGAAGTGACATTTACGTGGTCTGAACATTATAAAATTGAGAGAACATGAAGGAATATTGTAACTTGTGAAATTATAGCAGTAATATACATAATAATATAGAGAGTAAAAGGAAATAAAAAGATTAGAGTTTTTAAATAAATCTAATTATATATTCATAGAATTATCCCCAAAAGCATTATTGAAATAATTTGTAGCACCCAGTATCACTTTGGTCCAGCAACATGGTAATACAAGTCCGCTACTCTACATAGAATGGATACTTAGTCACTTGCTCACAGAATAGCCCAGTTAGCTTTGATCTGGAAATATCTAGTCTATTGAACAGAAAAAAAAAAAAAACAAGCAAACAAACCAACAAACTGAGGAGTCTGTTTCTTTCAAAGTTGAGCATCCATCATTGATTCAGCTAATTTAAATAAGGAATCCATCCTCATATAAGCAACCCAGATCTGTAAATCTGTGCATACATTATCAGTTGCTCAGTCATGTCCAATTCTTTGAGACCCCATAGACTGTAGTCTGCCAGGCTTCTCTGTTCACTGGATTTTCCCAGGAAGAATACTGAAGTGGGTTGCTAGGCCATCCTCCAAGGGATGTTCCTGATGCGAGAATCAAACCCATGTTTCCTGCATTGCAAGAGGATTCTTTACCACTGAGCCACTTGGGAAATTTCAATAATTCATAATTCCAAAGATTCAAGCTGTTCTTTCATAGCAATTTCACATTTGGGGATATAGAATAAATTTTCAGATTTCAAAATTTAATAACTGTAATCACTAAGCACTCACACATTATTGCAGTACTGTTTGCAAACAGTCATGTGTATGTTTACCAGGAAAAAATGAAGTTAACTGACTGTACGAGAAGAATGTCCTCGTTTTAAATTAAGTAAAGGTCTTTTTTCTAATAAGTAAACCAAAGCACAGGGAATGCAGAACTAGTAGTTTTGTGGAAAACAAAATCACTTTATTACAACCTTCCACCTATCTTCAAATGAACAAGGGAAAGGAAGAAGCTTCTGAGCCCTGGCAAGATTAAGAATTTTGGTCTTTCTAATTCAGGATGATCTGGCAGTTCATAGGGCCCCGAGGTGTACAGAGTCTCACTCATCTGGTCAAGCTAGTGATGGTCTTCCTATGGGTCATTGTCAGCAGATGGAGCAAACAGATGAACCAAAGTGCTTTCCTGTTGCACTGGCCTTTCCCTGAAAGAGCGGGCAGTGGGTGGGAGATGGCTAGTGCTTCTGTTTAACTAACTTGCCTAAGCTGTGCCGTTTATCAGGAAGAGTCACATATTTATACACACAGTGAATCTCTAGATAAAGCAATATCACTGAAACCAACCGTAAACATAATGATTACCTAACACTTGCCCACAAATTCAAACTTTGATATTCTCTCTCTCTCTCTTTTTTCAGTAATTTTATTTATTTATTTATATCTCTGGCTGTGTTGCGTCTTTGTGGCTGTGTGGGCTTTCTCTAGCTGCGGCGAGTGGGGTCCACTCTTCCCTGAGGCGCCATGGGCCTCTCATTGTGGTGACTTCTCATGTTGCCAAGCACAAGCTTTAAAGTGCATGGGTTTCAGTAGTAGCGGCTCACCAGCTCTAGAACGCATGGGCTCAGTAGTTGTGGCTCAGAGGCATAGTTACTCCACAGCATGTGGAATCTGCCTGGACCAGTAATCAAACCAGTGTACCCCATATTAGCAGGTGGATTCCTATCCATTGCACGACCAGGGAAGTCCCAAATGTCTATATTCTAACATAATGGCATCAGCTTGCTTGTGACTTAGATTCTGTAGCATAAACTGATTTAAGAGTCCTCTGATAACCAGAAAGAGAAACTCTCTTTTAAAGTAGTATTTAATACTTAGAGAATACAATATCTTCAAGAAGAGATTTCCAAAAAATCCCCATTTCTACATAACCATTTAAAAATATCTCACAGCTAAAGAAGCATAGGAACTATCTACAATAAATGAAGGCAGATAAGTCTTGACAAAAGCAAAGATGTTTGTGAAGAAAAGCAGACCAAGCACTAGACTAGACTTTCTGTGATGATTGTGACCTCAATAACCTGAAAGAACATGATGATGATGGAAATAAACGAAGCAGGTCAGGAGTAAAATGGCAAAGTAGAAGTGTACTTATGGCCCCAGAGAGCAGCTGCTACTCAGCTCTGGCAGGTTGGTGACATGTGCAGATGTGGGCTGGGTATCTTCTAATATTTAAGTAAACTGAGAAATATGGCAAGGCTATGAAAAGTGCTGTTTGAACAAGGGCAAGTAGAACAAATATTGGTTAAAGAAGGAGCAAGAAAACAGGAACTGAAGTAAAGATCTTCATGGTGTTTTATGGATATGGGTTGTTGTTGTTCAGCTGGTAAGATGTGTCCAACTCTTTGTGACCACGTAAACTGCAGCAGGCCGGGAAGCAAGTCTCCATTCTTTCCTTGGCTGCACATAGTGGTTGAAAGGCATTATCTTCTTTTTTATTTTTAAACTTTTAATTTTGTGTTGTGATATAGCCAGTTAACAATGCTGTGATAGTTTCGGGTAAACAGTGAAGGAGCTCAGCCATACGTAAACATGCATCCATTCTCCCCCAAATGCCCCTCCCATCCAGGCTGCCACATAATACTGAACAGAGTTTCATGTGCTATACCGTAGGTCCTTCTTGGTTATCCATTTTAAATATAGCAGTGTGTACATACCCATCCCAAACTCCCTAACTATCTCTTGCCCTCAACCTTCCCCACAACAATCATAAGTTCATTCTTTAAGTCTGTGAGTCTCTTTCTATTTCATAAGTTCATTTGTATTGATCTAGAGATTGTCAGACTACGTGAAGTAAGAAAAGAGGAAATATCATATGACATACCTTATATGTGGAATCTAAAAAGAAATGATACAAATGAAAGTCATTACATTAACTAAAGATCCAGTCTATGTTACTTATTTCATGTACTTTCATGCTAGTTCAAAGTAAAATGATGATCCAGTTAATGATGGACAAATATATGGGCAAGGCGTTTGTTTTTGTTCAGTTGCTCATTCATGGCCAACTCTTTATGATCCCATGGACTGCTGCATGCCAGGCTTCCATGTTCCTTCACTATCTCCCAGAGTTTGCTCAAACTCACATCCATTGAATCAAAGATGCCATCCAATCATCTCATCCTCTCTGGTCCCCTTCTCCTACTACCCTCAATCTTTCCCAGTATCAGAGTCTTTTCCGGTGAGTTGGCTCTTCATATCAGGTGGCCAAAGTATTGGAGCTTCAGCTTCAACATCAGTCCTTCCAAATGAATATTCAGGGTTGATTTCCTTTAGGATTGGCTGGTTTGGTCTCCTTGCTGTCCAAGGGACTCACAAGCATCTTCTCCAGCATCAAATTTCGAAAGCCTCAATCCTTCAGCACTCAGCCTTCATGGTTCATCACTCACATCCATACATGACTACTGGGAAAACCACTGCTTTGACTAGATGGAACTTTGTCAGCAAAGAATGTCTCTGCTTTTTAATATGCTTTCTAGATTTGTCATAGCTTTTCTTCCAAGAAGAAAGTGGGTTTTAGTTTCATGGCTGCAGTCACCATTTGCAGTGATTTTGGAGCCAAGAAAATAAAACTTATCACTACTTCTACTTTTTCCCCATCTATTTCTCCTGAAGTGATGGGACTAGATGCCAAGATCTTAGCTTTTTGAATGTTGAGTTTTAAACCACATTTTCACCCTCCTCTTTCACCTTCATCAAGAGGCTCTTTAGTTCCTCTTCATTTTCTGCCATTAGGGTGGTGTCATCTGTATGCAGCTCAGTTGCTCCAGTCGTTTCCAAGTCTTTACAACCCTATGGACACTAGCCATCCATGCTCTTCTGTGGAATTCTCCAGGCAAAATGCTGCAGTGGCTTGCCATTTCCCCTCCAGGGTATAGTCCTAACTTGGGGTCAAACCTGGGTCTCCCACATTGTAGGCAGATTCTTTACTATCTGAGATATTTCTCCTGGCTATCTTGATTCCAGTTTATAATTCATCCAACCTGACATTTTCCATTATGTTCTCTACATAGAAGTTAAATAAGCAGAGTGACAAAATACAGCCTTAACGTACACCTTTCCCAGTTTTGAACCAGTCTTTTGTTTCATGTACGGTTCTAGCTGTTGCTTCTTGATCTAAATACAGGTTTCTAAGGAGGCAGGTGAGTTGGTCTACTATTCTCACCTCTTTAAAAATTTTTCTGTTTGTTGTGATTCATATAGTCAAAAGCTTTAGTATAGTCAATGAAGCAGAAGGAGATTTTTTTTTTTTTCTGGAATTCTCTTGCTTTTTGTATGATCCAACGAGTGTTGGCAATTAGATCTCTGGTTCCTGTTCCTTTTCTAAATCTAGTTTATATATCTGGAAATTCTCAGTTCATGTACTGTTGAAGCCTATCTTGAAGGATTTTGAATATTACCTTGTTAGCATACGAAATGAGCACAATTGTGTGGTAGTTTGAACATTCTTTGACATTGCCATTTTTGGGAATTGGGATGAAAAGTGACTTTTTTCAGTCCTGTGGCCACTGCTGAATTTTCCAAGTTTGCTGGCATGTTGAGTGCAGCACTTTAGCAGCATAATCTTTTAGGATTTGAAATGGAACAACAGGAATTCCATCAGGTTTGTTCTTAGTGAAGATTTCCAAGGCCTAATTCACTTCCCATTCCAGAAAGCCTGGGAAGGAAATGGCAACCCACTCCAGTGTTCTTGCCTGGAGAATCCTAGGGACGGGGAGCCTGGTGGGCTGCCGTCTCTGGGGTTGCACAGAGTCGGACACAACTGAAGTGACTTAGCAGCAGCAGGTAAGAGACTACACCATAATGGTTATCCAGGTAACTGATAATTGTGTGTGTGTGTGTGTGTGTGTGTGTGTGTGGTTCTTCTGTGTTTCTTGCAGATAACCATGATGGTGTTGTCACTCACCAAGAGCCAGACATCCTGGGATATGAAGTCAAGTGGGCCTTGGAATGCATTACTAAGAACAAAGCTAGCTGAGGTGATAGAATTCCAGCTGAGCTATTAGTTGCATTTAAATACATCTGCAAGTGAGATGCCAGGAGTTTCACAAGTACAGAAAACAAGGGAAACTATTTGAAAACATTCAGTTCAGTTCAGTTCAGTTGCTCAGTCGTGTCTGACTCTTTGCGACCCCATGAATCACAGCACGCCAGGCCTCCCTGTCCATCACCAACTCCCGGAGTTCACTCAGACTCCGTTCCATCGAGTCAGTGATGCCATCCAGCCATCTCATCCTCTGCCGTCCCCTTCTTCTCCTGCCCCCAATCCCTCCCAGCATCAGAGTCTTTTCCAATGAGTCAACTCTTCTCATGAGGTGGCCAAAGTACTGGAGTATGAGGTGGCCAAAGTACTGGAGTTTCAGCTTTAGCATCGTTCCTTCCA
>SJYX01005226.1:316975-329189 GCA_006410675.1 Oreotragus oreotragus
GAGCCCATCTTTGTATGAAATGTTCCCTTGGTATCTCCAATTCTCTTGAAGAGATCTCTAGTCTTTCCCATTCTGTTGTTTTCCTCTATTTCTTTTCATTGATAGCTGAGGAAGGCTTTCTTATCTCTTCTTGCTGTTCTTTGGAACGCTGCACTCAAATGCTTGTATGTTTCCTTTTCTCCTTTGCTTTTTGCTTCTCTTCTTTTCACAGCTATTTGTAAGGCCTCCCCAGACAACCATTTTGCTTTTTTGCATTTCTTTTCCATGGGGATGGTCTCGATCCGTGTCTCCTGTACATTATATCCTGTCTCCTATCATCATAGTTGTTACGAATTAATTAACAGGAATGTACTGGTATTACATTACATATTTTATCTCTAATAATTAAAATATTGCTGAAAAGAAAATATTTTAATCCCATTTTACAGATGAGCTAAAACAAGGAGGTTAAGCATTTTCCTCAAGGTTCCCGTCAAGATCTATCTGAATATAAACAGGTATTCTCTACATCTCGTTATACCCATCTTGACATAAAATAGCACTTTGAACACTCTATAAGTTTCAAGGAAAGGAGAGTCAGTTGGGGGTAGTAAAGGAAATCTTCTGGTGTGAAGGAGAGCAGCTTCTGTATTCTGTTTCCACCACCTTCTTATTTTTCTCTTCTGTTTTTTATGATCTCCTTCATGTCTTCCTACTTTTTCATTGATTGCACATTTATTTGCCTTCTGGCTTATTACTTATTCTCCTGGTGAGTTTCCAATAGGTGAGGCATCCATCATGACTTCACTTCAGTAAAGTGTTTGCGGTTCTTTTCCCCATAAAGCACAACAATGTCAGTGGCTGTCTCCAGGGAAACCACAGTAGATAAAGGTGTAGGCACGTGAGTGGGCATGCTCATTCTTCTACTTCTTCCACTTAAACAAGAATCAAAATGACTTTCTGAGCCTTCAAGAGCTTTTCCTGAGACAATTGTCAAGGATCTCTGTGGACAGCTTTGGCACAATTTAGCTTTCTCCTTAATTTCTCCCTATACTTTGTAGTTTCCCATGAAGTAAGGATGAGCGACTCCGTTTCTGTCGAGAGGCCAGTATTTTATGCTTTTGTCCCTTCCTGATTGTCTTTTTTTTTTTTTTCTTTCCTTTCTTGAAAATAAAATACACACCCAGAGAAATACAAAGTCTATAACTAGGTAAATTACAGCAAAATAAACCCACCTATCCTTCCCTGGTAGCTCAGTCAGTAAAAAATCTGCCTGCAGTGCAGGAGACCTGGGTTCAATCCCTGGGTCAGGAAGATCCCCTGGAGAAAGAAATGGCAATCCAGTCCACCATTCTTGCTTAGAAAATCCCATGGACAAGGAGCCTGGCAGGCTGCAGTCCATGGGGTCACAAAGAATCAGTCACAACTGATTGGCTAACACAAACCCACCCTTGTATTTACCACCCAGATCAAGAAATAGGTCCAAGAGGATCCCCTCTTGCTCTTTTACTAATTTCTACATCTTTAGTGTTTCCTTCAAAGGTAGAAATATTTTCACAGAGTCATCATGTTGAGGTAAATCCTGAGGTTTTTAATGAATTCATGTGTGTGGTATCAAACCATGTTGTAAGTATGTGGGAGTAAATATGAATAAGATAGGTCATGTGTTGTTAATTTCTCAAGCTGAGTTATGACCATACGGAAGTTCATTACATCATTTACTCTACTTCTGAATAAGTTTGAAAATTCCCATGATTACAATCATGAAAATGTCAAAATATAAAATATAGGAATTGTATTGAGTGTCTTAGCACACATCAGTAACAACACCTTATAGAGTGTTAGGTACACCATTCACTACAGCTCTCCACTTTGCTCCTCCAAAATACCCAACTAATGATAGATTTTCTTTCACTTTGGGATAGCCTGCTTTTTCTATAGTTTTCCACATCGTGGAGAACTATGAAGTGGAACTCGAGGGAGGTGAAGTAATAATACTAATGACAAACTGATGTTGCGTCGCCATCTAGAGGTTGAGATGATAACTGTAAAGTCTTAACTTCATTGAGCCTCTCACATATAAGCTTTCAAATCTGGAAATATGTAGCCACTGTGGAATCTCTCCAGTTGAATCTCCAGATCATACTATAAAGTAGGAGCCACCTGTATTTATAGATGGCATGGGGAAGTATAAATCATAGTAACATGTATCAGCAGCACTATAGCATGTTTGAACCAAAGATGAACCTCCCACATATCAGACAAACCACCTACAGAAGGACCATGACACTGATAGTGGCTTTTTAGCACATTCCTGATAATGAAATTCATGTCGAACTCAACATGAGTAGCTTTTCTTTTTTCTTGGCAGTCAACAGCCTATACCAACCTGCATTTGACTGTTTTTCTCTCTGGCTAGAATAAAGGAACAAGGGCAAGAGGATATTCTTGGGATTTATGATACTATCAATGTATTTTTACTGCCATTGTTTTGCTAACTACAAATAACATTCATTTTCGTGCAAAAGGAAGAAATCGTTGACAAAAGAGTGTGTGAGCCAAAAATGTCATACTATTATTTATTGTAATTAATATCGTATGTAGTTAATTTATCATTTATTATTTCCAAATTTATGAAATGCATTATTAATGTAAAATCATTAATTAAGCCAAATTATTTATTTTCACTTTTAAAAATTCATTTATCTGTGAGAGATTTCCTTACCTGCCACAAGGCCATAATGTAGAATGTACATTAAAAGTACAACAGGAAATCAAGAGTGATAAAATTTATTTTTCTAGGGGAGGTAGGAAAATGCTTCATGTATAAACTGTCATCTTGAAAGGTGAATAAAAATTGTCAAGCTAAAATGTAGACAAGAACATTTCGATAGGACAAAAGAAATATATTAAGAAAATTTTAAAGGATATTGTTTGCTGAAGTAAGGAGCTTGTATAACTGCTTAGAAAATAAATAGTTGAGGCTGCGGCTTGAAATGTAGTCTAAGGTTAAATTAGAAGTGCCTTTATAAACCTCACTAAGCAGTTTGGGCTTAATCTATAAGCAGAGACTGGACAACAGAAGTCTTTAAGCTAGCAAGTCTTAAGACTGTCTATATGTGCTTTAGAAAAGCAGGTCTGATGAGTGTATCAAAAAATAACTGAAGAAGTTAAAGCCATGAGAAACTGGGATGATGCTGCAGTGATCCAAAGGAGAGATGATGACTTCAGCTGATGTTGTATGCTACCTTAATATTAGTGTAAATAAACCAAAAGCAAAACAGAGGCAACCTCCAGGGAGAAAATATTTGCAGTTGATACTACCAACAAGGGTTTACTCTCCAAAATATACAGACAGCTCATGTTGTTCAGTTGCCACGTCATGTAGAACTCTTTGCAATGCCATAGACTGCAGTAGGCCAGGCCTCGCTGTCCATCTCTGGGAGTTTGCCCAAGTTCATATCGATTGCATCAGCTGTCAGCCGACTCATTGGAAAAGACCCTGATGCTGGGAAATATTGAAGGCAGAAGGAGAAAAGGGCAAAAGAGGATGAGATGGTTGGGTGGCATAACATATTTAATCATTCATTCAACAGCTGATACAACTTAATATAAAAAATGAATAAAAATGAACACAAGACCTAAGTTGACATTTCTTGAAAGTAGGCATCAGTTCAGTTCAGTTCAGTTCATTTCAGTCGCTCAGTCATGTCCGACTCTTTGCGACCCCATGAATCACTGCATGCCAGGGCTCCCTGTCCATCACCTCGCGGAGTTCGCTCAAATTCATGTCCATTGAGTTGGCGATGCCATCCAGCCATCTCATCCTCTGTCATCCCCTTCTTCTCAAGCATTCAATCTTTCCCAGCTTCAGGGTCTTTTCCAATGAGTCAACGCTACACATGAGATGGCCAAAGTATTGGAGTTGCAGCTAGAGCATCAGTCCTTCCAATGAACACCCAGGACTGGTCTCCTTTAGAATGGACTGGTTGGATCTCCTTGCAGTTCAAGGAACTCTGAAGAGTCTTCTCCAACACCATAGTTCAAAAGCATTAATTCTTTGGTGCTCAGCTTTCTTCACAGTCCAACTCTCACATCCATATATGACCACTGGAAAAACCATAGCCTTGACTAGACCTACCTTTGTTGGCAAGGTAATATCTCTGCTTCTCAATATGCTATCTAGGTTGGTCATAACTTTCCTTCTAAGGAGTAAGCATCTTTTAAATTCATGGCTGCACTCACCATCTGCAGTGATTTTGGAGCCCCCCAAAATAAAGTTTCCACTGTTTTCCCATCTATTTTCCATGAAGTAATGGGACTGGATGCCATGATCTTAGTTCTCTGAATTCTGAGCTTGAAGCCAACTTTTTCACTCTCCTCTTTAACTTTCATCAAGAGGCTTTATATTCTGTCTTCACTTTCTGCCATAAGAGTGGTGTCATCTGCATATCTGAAGTTATTGATAATTCTCTCAGCAATCTTGATTCCCGCTTGTGCTTCTTCCAGCCCAGAGTTTTTCATGATGTACTTTGCATATAAGTTAAATAAGCAGGGTGACAATATACAGCCTTGATGAACTCCTTTTCCCATTTGGAACCAGTCTCTTGTTCCATGTCCAGTACTAACTGTTGCTTCCTGACCTGCATATAGGTTTCTCAAGAGGCAGGGTAGGTGGTCTGGTATTCCCATCTCTTTCAGAATTTTCCACAGTTTATTGTGATCCACACAGTCAAAGGCTTTGGCATAGTCAATAAAGCAGAAATAAATGTTTTTTTGTAACTCTTGCTTTTTCAATGATCCAGTGGATATTGGCAATTTGATCTCTGGTTCCTCTGCCTTTTTAAAAACCAGCTTGATCATCTGGAAGTTCACGGTTCATGTATTGCTGAAGCCTGGCTTGGAGAATTTTGAGCATTACTTTACTAGCGTGTGAGATGAGTGCAATTGTGTGGTAGTTTGAGCATTTGGGGCATTGCCTTTTTTTTGGGATTGGGATGAAAACTGACCTTTTCCAGTCCTGTGGCCACTGCTGAGTTTTCCAAATTTGCTGGCATATTGAGTGCAGCACTTTCACAGCATCATCTTTCAGGATTTGAAACAGCTCAACTGGAATTCCATCACCTCCACTAGCTTTGTTCATAGTGATGCTTTCTAAGGCCCACTTGACTTCACATTCCAGGATGTCTGGCTCTAGATGAGTGATCACACCATCGTGATTATCTGGGTCATGAAGATCTTTTTTGTACAGTTCTTCTGTGTATTCTTGCCACCTCTTCTTAATATCTTCTGCTTCTGTTAGGTCCATACCATTTCTATCCTTTATCGAGCCCATCTTTGCATGAAATGTTCCCTTGGTATCTCCAATTCTCTTGAAGAGATCTCTAGTCTTTCCCATTCTGTTGTTTTCCTCTATCTCTTTGCATTGATTGCTGAAGAAGGCTTTCTTATCTCTTCTTGCTATTCTTTGGAACTCTGCATTCAGATGCTTATATCTTTTCTTTTCTCCTTTGCTTTTCGCCTCTCTTCTTTTCAGTGCTATTTGTAAGGCTTCTCCAGACAGCCATTTTGCTTTTTTGCATTTCTTTTCCATGGGGATGGTCTTGATCCCTGTCTCCTGTACAATGTCACGAACCTCATTCCATAGTTCATCAGGAACTCTGTCTATCAGATCTAGGCCCTTAAATCTATTTCTCACTTCCACTGTATAATCATAAGGGATTTGATTTAGGTTATACCTGAATGGTCTAGTGGTTTTCCCCACTCTACACGTGGACATCACCAAATGGTCAACACCGAAATCAGATTGACTATATTCTTTGCAGCCAAAGATCGAGAAGCTCTATACAGTCAGCAAAAAGAAGACCAGGAGCTGACTGTGGCTCAAATCATGAACCCCTTTTTGCCAAATGCAGACTTAAATTGAAGAAAGTGGGGAAAGTAGGCATACAGATGGTCAACTGGCACATGAAAGTGAAAGTGAAGTCGCTCAGTCATGTCCAACTCTTGGCGACCCCATGGACTACAGCCTACCAGGCTCCTCTGTCCATGGGATTCTCCAGGCAAGAATACTGGAATGGATTGCCATTTCCTACTCCAGGAGATCTTCGCAACCCAGGGATTGAACCTGGGTCTCCCGCATTGCAGGCAGACGTTTTATATGTTCAATATCCACTAGTTATTAGAGAAAGGCAGATCAAAACTACAATGAGGTTATTACCTCAGACCAGTCAGAATGGCCATCATTAAAATATTTAGGAGTACTGGACATGGAACAACAGACTGGTTCCAAATAGGAAAAGGAGTATGTCAAGGCTGTATATTGTCACTCTGCTTATTTAACTTATATGCAGAGTACATCATGAGAAATACTGGGCTGGATGAAGCACAAGCTGGAATCAAGATTGCCAGGAGAACTATCAATAACCTCAGATATGCAGATGGCACCAATCTTATGGCAGAAAGTGAAGAAAAACTAAAGAGCCTCTTGATGATAGTGGAAGAGCAGATGGAAAAAGTTGGCTTAAAGCTCAACATTCAGAAAACGAAGATCATGGCATACAGTCCCATCACTTCATGGCAAAAAGATGGGGAAACAGTGGAAACAGTGGCTGACTTTATTTTTCTGGGATCCAAAATCACTGCAGATGGTGATTGCAGCAGTGAAATTAAAAGATGCTTACTCCTTTTAAGGAAAATTATGACCAACCTAACATCATATTAAAATCAGAGACATTGCTTTGTCAACAAAGGTCCATCCAGTCAAGGCTATGGTTTTTCCAGTAGTTATGTATGGATGTGAGAGTTGAACTATAAACAAAGCTGAGTGCTGAGGAATTGATGCTTTTGAACTGTGGTGTTGGAGAAGACTCTTGAGAGTCCCTTGGACTGCAAGGAGATCTAACCAGTCCATCCTAAAGGAGATGAGTCCTGGGTGTTCACTGGAAGGACTGATGCTGAAGCTGAAACTCCAATACTTTGGTCACCTGATGCAAAGAGCTGTCTCATTTGAAAAGACCCTGATGCTGGGAAAGATTGAGGGCAGGAGGAGAAGGGGACAACAGAGGATGAGATGGTTGCATGGCATCACTCACTCAGTGGACATGAGTTTGGAGTTGATGATGGACAGGGAGACCTGGTGTGCTGTGGTTCATGGGGTCGCAAAGAGTCGGACATGACTAAGCAACTGAATTGGACTAATATATGCTCGACAGGGTGTGAAAAAAACATAAATCCTTCCCACACTACTCGTGGGAATGTAAATTGGCACAATCAGTATGGAGAACAGTATTGTGTTGTGTAGTCACTTACTTATATCTGACTCCTTTACAACCCTATGGATTGTAGCCCACTCCTCTGTCCATGGTACTTCCCATGCAAGCATATTGGGGTAGGTTACCATTTCCTTCTCCATGGAGCACAGTTATGGAAGTTTCTTAAAAAACTAAAAATAGAGTTACCACATGATCCAGAAATCTCATTCCTGGACATATATCCAGGAAAAAAAAAAAAACCAAATGCTTTAGTCTGAAAAAGTACATGCATCCTAATATTCATAACAGCACTATAGCCAGTACCTGGGGGCAGCCTAAATGTCCATCGACGGATGGATATACAGGATGTGATGCATGTATATAATGGAATATTATTCAGCCATAAAGAAGAGTGAAATAATGCTACTTGCAGCAGCATGGATGGACCTAAAGGTTATCATGTTAAGTGAAGTATGTCAGACAGAAAAACCAAATATTATATCAGATATATGTGTAATCTAAAGAAAGGATACAAATGAATTTATTGGCAAAGCAGACATAGACTCATATATAGAGAAAATAATCTTATGCTTGCCAAAGGGGATAGTAAGTCAGGAGGATAAATTAGGAGTTTGAGATTAATATATTCACATTACTATATAGAAAATAAGCAATAAGGATTTACTGTATAGTACAAGTAAACTATATTCAAAATTTTANATTGGCAAAGCAGACATAGACTCATATATAGAGAAAATAATCTTATGCTTGCCAAAGGGGATAGTAAGTCAGGAGGATAAATTAGGAGTTTGAGATTAATATATTCACATTACTATATAGAAAATAAGCAATAAGGATTTACTGTATAGTACAAGTAAACTATATTCAAAATTTTGTAATAACTTAGAGTGGAAAAGTATCTGAAAAGAGTATATGTGTCTGTGTGTGTGTATATATATATATCTGAATATATATATGTATGTATATATATATATATATATCTGAATAACTTTGCTGTATTCTTGACCTTAATGCGATGTAAATTAACTACTACAATTTTTTAAAAAAAGAAGAAAAAAGAAAATATATTAGTTGCTGTATAGTTCAACATAACATGAAAGTAAGAAGATGATTTTTGAGAATATCTTTGAAATTCCTAATTATATTAATGAGCAGATGGTAACATCATTATCCAACACAGGGCTTCAGGGAAAAAAACAATTTTGTGCAAGATTTTGAATGTTTGCTTTCCATTACCACTGTACCAAGGTAGGTGGGATGTCTAACGGACAATGGAAATGAATTCTGAAATTTCAAAGAGCTACAAAAAGTGCAGTATCAGGTAATAGAGTTCATAGATTGGGTCATTATAGCAGAGTATGCTCAGAGCAAAGTACTGTGAACCAAGGGCACTGTGTTAGAGATGAGAGATAGCTCTCCTGTATCTCTCATCATACCCCACTTCTCTTGACACTCTTGAAGCCCTAATCATTTTAAATCCCAAGTATTTTTTTGCTACTGTTTTCTTTGTGATGCTCTAATTTGCCAAAACATGACTTGAGGTTAAACAAAAATATATTTGGGTATAATATTGCAAGTCTTTGAAAAATCTCACATATTTATTTTCCTTAGAAATTCATAAAGGGAGACAGAATAGTACAGTTTAAGAGCACAGCTTCTGAGGCCAGACTGCCTGGTTTCAAACCATAGCAAATAGCTATGAAATCTTAGGTGATGTCTTTCATTTCACTTTACCTTGGTATATATGTATATATTTATGGCCAAAGGGCTTGCAAGATCTTAGCTTCCTGACCCAGGACTGAGCCCATGCCCTCGGCATTAAAAGCAGTGTCTTAACTGGACTGCTGAGGAATTCCATGTACCTTGTTTTTTATCACCCATAAAACACAGAGATAATAGTGGTATTTGCTGGGATGTCATGCATATTAAGCAAGTTAATAGTCATGTAACAATTAGCATATTATCTGTGGCAAATTAAATGCAATAAGAGTATTTGCTAAATGAATGCTAATTACTTTATGTAGTAGTTTTCTGTGGCCTCGGTTCACATGTATGAAAGGAAGGGAATCAAGCCTGACATTTTCTTAAAAACTATAAAGGATTACTTTTTTTTGTTTACTTGGACAATTGTTTTCTATTTAAATCCTGAAATGATGAATGAACCTGAAAAATGATGATGTGCATGTTTCTATATTTTCTATTCTAATTTTAACTGTAGGATAGCTTGCCTTTTCAAATTGTTAAATATGTATTTATTTGTGTTTAATCCATAGGAAAGGTCATAGGAAAAACATTGACAGTTGGAGATATCCAAACAAAGCATCACAGTATGTCCCCAGTAAAGCTTGAAAAATTTAACATTGCATGTGACAATCATTCCAGTAGCAGAGATAAATGTCACTTTTCAGTTTGTCCTAAAATAATGACAACAGTATAAATGAGAAGGGGAGTATGTTAAAAAAATAGAATTATGGTGCGCATCATGTTTAAAATCTGTTACTTATTATGATATGCCAGTCCCTTTAATTTCTGAAATATGGAAGTCACACATATTGTGTGCTTATAAGGACCTTGATACACAAGAGTAGTTATTAAACAAATAAACTTAACCTTTTAAAAAACAAAGACATTACTTTGCCGACACAGGTCCATCTAGTCAAGGCTATGGTTTTTCCAATAGTCATGTATGGATGTGAGAGTTGGACCATAAAGAAAGCTGAGCACTGAAGAATTGATGCTTTTGAACTGTGGTGTTGGAGAAGACTCTTGATAGTTCCTTGGACTGCAGAGAGATCCAACCAGTCAATCCTAAAGGAAATCCATCCTGAATATTCATTGGAAGAACTGATGCTGAAGGTCAAATACTTTGGCCACCTGGCTCTGATGCTGGGAACGATTGAAGACAACAAGAAAAGGAGGTGACAGAGGATGAGATGGTTGGATGACATCACCGACTCAATGGACATGAGTTTGAACAAGCAAGCTCTGGAAGCTGGTGATGGACAGGGAAGCCTGGTGTGCTGCAGTCCATGGGGTTGCAGAGTCTGACGTGACTAAGCAACTGAACTGACTGAGACTGAACCTCACCTGGGAACTTAGAAATGCAGAGCAGATTCTCAGCCTTCCACTAGCTTTCTGAATTGCTGCTGCTGCTAAGTTGCTTCAGTTGTGTCCAACTCTGTTTGACCCCATAGACAGCAGCCCACCAGGCTCCTCTGTCTTTGGGATTCTCCAGGCAAGAATACTGGAGTGGGTTGCTATTTCCTGAATTTCAATCTCCTCTTTAACAAGATTTACAAGTGATTTTATAAATATTAAAATTCAAAGGTAATTGAGTAAGGACACCTGGAAATCAGTAATGACTGACAACAGATAGAGTTTTTGGAGAATAAAAACAAAACAAACAACCCCCCCGCCCCATGGCTCCACATCACCAGATTTTTGAAACCTACTTTCTGTGTTTAAAGATTACACTTATTTTTATCCATAAATATTTATTAAAAACATTCTAAAGAAATTATAGCCCAACAAATAAAAAAGTTTGTTCTGTGCTAATTAGTGTCCTGAATTCTAAAGATTCGATGATGAAAAAAATAGCCAAGATTCTTTATACTCAAGGTGTTAATGTTTGAAGGTTTTCTAAAACAACTATAGGAAATTTTTTTTGGGGGGGATTTTTTTTAATTGGAATATAATTGCTTTACAATGTTCTGTAAGTTTCTGTTCTACAATTAAGTGAATCAGATGTAAACATACATATGTTCCCCCCCTCTTGGACCTCCTTCCCACCTCATCTCAAGGAAATTCTTAAGAGCAAGAATCTAAATGAACAGGCTTCCCTAGATTTGTGGAATTTTCCCTGATAACCTTTTACATATTCAGTTGTATATCACTCACATTCAGTCACTGCCTAGTTCTTATTCATATTGTGGGGCCAGTTTTCCTAGGTTCAAATCCTGGCTCAGCCTTTCTGTTGCCCTATAAATTGGTTTTCTTATTTGAAAAATGGGAAAAATAATAGTGTCTTCATCAGGATATTTTAGGAAGGTTAATGGGATTAATATAGACACAGTACTCAGGATTTGGTATGATTTCTGTAAGTATGAGAGACTGATTTCTGTTGTTAGATAGTTATCAGTGGTGCTTTTCTCTTTTCTGAAATGAGCTTTAAGGAACTAGTTCAAGTTTTGGAATGTGCAAAAAGTCTATGGTAAAACCAGCTGCCAGTAAAGGAGTGAAAAGTGTGCAAAATGGGTCAAGGGAGATAAAAGTTACAAACTTCTGTCAGTGAAGTCATGGGGATATAATGTACAGTTTGGTGACAGTATAGTTAATAATATTGTACTGCATATTTGAAAGTTGCTGAAAGAGTGAATCTTAAAAGTCCTTATCATAAGAAAAAGTTTATAAAATAACTCCTTTTGTATGGTGACAGATGATAACTAGATTTATTGTGATGGACATTTCACAGTGAATAGAAATGTCAAATCATTATGTTGTACATCTGAAACAAATATAATGTTACATGTCATTTATACCTAAATTAAAAAAAGAAAATCATCCTAGGACTTTGAAACATCTCCATTAGTTAAGATGTCAAATGCTGACTACATATGACAGAGAAGACTGGCTTCTACAGATTCTAACTGAGATTGAAAACCCGAACAAGATACTGATTTTTAGTTCGGGATTTTTTTTTTTTTTTTTTGAGCTTTTATTTTTTTATTTTATTTTATTTTATTTTTTTTGTATTTGTTTTTTTACACGAACTCCCAAACATGAACCCCCCTCCCACCTCCCACCCTACATCATCCCTCCAGAAGTTCGGGATTTTAAATTCTGGATTTAAAATTCCTGCATTTTGTGCAATCTCAGATAATTGTTTGTTTTCTGTTCTGCTCATCTAATTTGCTTTAAATTATGCTTATGTCTCCAGGGTTTTTGTCTTTAATCTCAGCTTC
>SJYX01005226.1:333380-344747 GCA_006410675.1 Oreotragus oreotragus
TGGACTGTGAAGAAGGCTGAGCGCTGAAGAATCGATGCTTTTGAACTGTGGTTTTGGAGAAGACTCTTGAGAGTCCCTTGGAGTGCAAGGAGATCCAACCAGTCCATTCTGAAGGAGATAAGCCCTAGGATTTCTTTGGAAGGAATGATGCTAAAGCTGAAACTCCAGTACTTTGGCCACCTCATGCGAAGGGTTGACTCATTGGAAAAGACTCTGATGCTGGGAGGGATTGGGGGCAGGAAGAGAAGGGGACAGCCAAGGATGAGATGGTTGGATGGCATCACGGACTCGATGGACGTGAGTCTGAGTGAACTCCGGGAGATGGTGATGAACAGGGAGGCCTGGCGTGCTGCGATTCATGGGGTCACAAAGAGTCGGACACGACTGAGCAACTGAACTGAACTGAACTGTGCAAGTAGACATAGGATTTCTATAATTCAGATATATTACTAATTCTTCACTCTCTGAAATGTTTATTTCTGAAGTAGCCTTTTCTTTTAAAACTGAAGGATAATATAAACCAGGCATATTGTATACACAACTGTATACAAGTTCTTCATGGTTGGGTCTTGGTCAAACAGTGCCCATTTCTCCTCCCCACTTCCTACCTTGGTACTGTGCTACTCAAAGCCCAGCATTTTGCATCTCATCTCCATGCCTTTTCCTACACCAGTATTTCTTTAAAGTGTGGCCTGGGGATTAAATCCTTTCAGAAGAACTGAGACGTCAGACTATATTTTGTAATATTAAGGAACTGTTTAACGTTTTTCATCCTCATTCTTTTAGGATTGTACACAGATGATTTCAAGTGGCTCCATGGCATGCAATTTCATAGTAGATTGGAAACAAATATGAGAAACCACCTACCTACCATTGACACGGACACTATAGAATCTATAAATATGCAAAACCAGGCCCCTCTTTCACCTTTCTGTCTTAGAGAATAATTTTTCAATGAAAAATGTATTTATATATTAGCATTTAATGGGATTATTTTAATGAATTAATAAAATAATTGTTTCCAATGACCTTTGTTTTAACATACTACAGTAAAGATCGCTAGATTAAAACTATGTAAATAAAATCATTAGGGGATCTGCATTAATTTTTAAGAGTGGAAAGGGTTTCTAAAGCCAAAATGCTTGAAAACTTCTGGTATCCACTCTTTTCTTGGCATGGTTGAGACAAGGAAGAACGTGGTGGTTGCCCCACAGTCATACATGTAGTCACCTATACTTTCTGACAATTTTATACTCTACCCACAAAATGCCTTGCAGAGGGAGAGAAAGAAGAGTGATAGAGTGAGCCAAAGAAAATATGAATTGCTATGAGGATAAGTCTCCATTCTAGATAATCAAGTGCCATGGTATAGACACTTGATGAGATAACATTGCTTTCTTATTTTGTAAAATAAATACTAGAATAATAAATAAAACTGAGAGTAATTGTGACTGATTATATGAAGTACTTGAAGGGACTTCTCTGAACTTTTATGAATCCAAGTCTGTCGCATTTTATAGATGAGGAAACTCAAGCCAGTTTTTATAAAAGGACTGACCTCTTAGTAATGAAATCAAGAATCAGAACTCAAGTTTAGGCATTCAGGTTTATTGTACTACCATGTATCTTATAAACTTGAATTTCTTTCCATGTTTTCAATTAGGACAAATTATACTCTAATTATATAGAAGTGTATGCATAATACTGAATCTCTGGATAAAAGCCTAGCATATGAAGTAAAAGATCTGGAAAGGAACATTGAGAAAATATGAATGAATGGTTAATATTTGTCAGATGATTAAGTATAGAGGTTCAGTTCAACTTTCAAAACAGCACATGCAATTCTCCCTGTAATTTTTGCAAATTATTCCAATAGCCTATAATACCCTTCATTTGATGATTCTAAAGGGCTTATAATTACGTCTCAACTTTTAAAACCATATCATTATCCATTCAGTTAACAGAGTGCATTGATAAAAATCACAGTATCCTCTGGTGTACAGTAAAATTGTTACGCAGAATAATTTATGCAAATTACTTATAGAGTTAATATATGTTAAATATGTTTAATTACACTGCAGAACTTAGTTCACAGCAGCACACACAATTATTTTTAATTATAAAAACAGATATTTTGGAGATTTATGCTCAACCCGTTATATTGCTAGTTTATACTGCTTTACATTGTTGCTTCTAGAAATAAAGAAAACAGATTAATAATTTGTGCCAGAATCTTGTTACTGAAAAGCTTATGTGTATTTTAGTTTTAACATTCTCCAAGACTTAAAAGCTATCAACTGCTTTTGGGACTGTATTTAAAATAAATACTTATTATCAAGAGATGGTAGGAAACTTGACAAAGAACAGCTTAGAGACATAATAATGTTTATCTTTGGGAAACAAAATTGAGGGGATAATGATGACAGCAACTTTGGTTTTTACTATAAGCTTTTCTGTATTATTCGATTGCTAATCATATATATATTACTTTGATTAAAAAGTCAAATGTAAGAAAATGCACTTGTACAGACACAATACTAGAAAATAATATTTACCCATAACTTTCTGGCAATAAATATTTATGTTATTTATGCCAAATAATGGATGTTCAAATGCTATAGACAGAACTAATGATATAATTAAACCTTATTCACTTCAGGTGGATTCTTTACCAACTGAGCCACCAGGGAAGTCCATAATTAAAACCTAAGAATTTCTAAATTTTAGGAAAAAAATATCCTTTCCATTGGTATAATTTTTCCGCATCATTAAGTACTAGATTTATTGATATATGTACACATCTGGGCAACAAAATCACATCATATTATTGAATTACATATTTCAATAATATTAAGGCAGTGATGTGATTTTATATGGCAAAGTGTGAATTTGAAATGACCCTACATCTACATACAGTATACCAATCACCAGTTCAGGAAGTAATAAGATTTAATAGAATATTTATCGGGAAATAATATACTGATACATGTTAGGAAAATACATTATTTGGTGAAACTCAAAATATATAATGTTAGGGGACTCTTTTAATAAACTACTATATTGAACATAGAATGCTCTTAAGTAAGCAAATAGAATTTCAGATTAAAAAATGTTTATGTAGTAGGTACATTTCTAATAACAGTATATACTGTACTAGTGCTAGAATCTGAGAAGGCAATGGCAACCCACTCCAGTACTCTTGCCTGGAAAATCCCACGGGCAGAGGAGCCTGGTAGGCTGCAGTCCATGGGGTCCCGAATAGTCAGACACAACTGAGCGACTTCACTTTCACTTTTCACTTTCATGCATTGGAGAAGGAAATGGCAACCCACTCCAGTGTTCTTGCCTGGAGAATCCCAGGGACGGGGAAGCCTGGTGGGCTGCCGTCTATGGGGTTGTACAGAGTCGGACACAACTGAAGCGACTTAGCAGCAGCAGTGCTAGAATATAATAAATACAGGGTATTTTTAATAGCTTTTATAAAATCCAAAACTTTTCAAATAGATTGTTGTATTGAACATGATATCAATAAGTACAAATCTTTCAAAATTAATCCACAGACATTGCAGCCATAAACTAAGGAATTTTACACATAAAAGAGTGCCAAGCTAAAAGTAAATGCACATTCTACTATCTTTAATTGGATCTTAAAATACTTGAAGCTTGCTTCAGTGATCGATGAAATTATAATATCCTACAAGGAGATTATTAAAAAATAAATAAAACTAGCACATTATTTATTTGCTGTTTTCTCTCCAAATAGGTTTACCATGAATTTTATTTAATATACTTTTCATGATTAAAAGTACAGATTTTTCTGTTGAAAGAATTTCTCAATAGGAATATGATCTTTTAATGAAGATAAACCTTTGTTAATTTATTATGTGGAATTTCATTATCTAACAGTCTCATTTGTTCTCTTCCCTATAATATGCTTTCTTGAGTGTTACACATCAGCCTTCTAATAGGGTTTTTCTAATCCATGAATCTAAGTCATGCACTGTAGGCTTTGATGATAGAGTCAAAGGGACTTTTGAATATATAGCCTCTGGAAACATATCATTATTGCCACTGTGTCAGTATGGTCAATAACGCTGTGTCAATTTTTCATTGAAATATTTTTATAAAATTTCACCACACAATTATAGTTCTTTCTTTATTATAAATAAGTACTAAATACTCACCTCTGATTAATGGAAACCTCCCCAGTGATCTCATGGCTCTCTGCTAGATTACAAATTATTTTAATGTCAAGGAACCTTCCTTTTCACTTGGTAAACACTTAGTGCTTGTGTTGTGTTTGGCATGTCATAGATATCTTTGATCTCTTTGTAAAATCTTTCTTATGGTCACAATGTGATGTAATAATGCTGTGATAATAATAATAATCAATGCATTTGCAAGACTTATTATGTGCCAAGTTGTTTTAAGCACTTTGCCTATATATTAGCTGGTTTAATTCTCACAGTAACTTCTTGATGTTAATATTAGTCTTATCTCAATGTACAGGCACTGAACAAAGATGTCAAATAATTTTCTCAGGGCCATATAGCAAATCAGAGCAAGATTTTGAAATCAGGTCATTGAACACCAAAATTCATTCTGTGCAATAATGCCAATTTTTGCCAAAATTCGTGCCAATTTTTATTAAGGCATGAGCCTCTTGAAAACACATATTTCTAGTAGAGAATTCTCAAAAATTTAGTTTTATGATTGTTAAATCAAGCATACAAAAAGTCAAGACACATGTGTTTCTGAAGCAGTATTCTCAAATGTGACTGAAATACAGTACAGAGATATGTAAGACATTCCACTGGTGGTTGAGGAAAAATATTAATTTTGTGTTGCTATTATATTTGTTGGTTTTCCCTTTCTTAATTTTGGTGCTGTTTTCTTTTTTAATATATAAACCCTACTATAAGGTACAATAAAGGACAGAAATGGTATGGACCTAACAGTAGCGGAAGATATTAAGAAGAGTTGCAAGAATACAAAGAACTATACAAAAAAAGATCCTAATGACCCAGATAACCATGATGGTGTGATCACTTACCTAAAGCCAGATATCCTGGAGTGTGAAATCAAATGGAACAGACCTAGTGGAGGTGATGGAATTCCGGCTGAGCTACTTCAAATCCTAAAAAATAATACTGTTAAAGTGCTGCACTCAATATACCAACAGATTTTGAAAACTCAGCAGTGGCCACAGGACTGGAAAAGGTCAGCTTTCATTGCACTCCCAAAGAAGGGCAATGCTAAAGAATGCTCAAACTACCAAACAATTGAGTTCATTTCACATGCTTTCGAGATAATGCTAAAATCCTTCAAGCTAGGCTTCAACAGTCAGTGAACCAATAACTTCCAGAGGTATAAGCTGAATTTAGAAAAGGGAGAGGAACCAGCGTTCAAATTACTAATACCAACTGGATCATAGAGAAAGCAAGAGAATTTCAGAAAAAAAAAAAAAAAAAACTCTGCTTCATTAGCTATGCTAAAGCCTTTCACTATGTGGATCACAACAAACTGTGGAAAATTCTTAGAGATCAAAATACCAGACTACCTCACCTGCCTCCTAAAAAACCTGTATGCAGGGCAAGAAGCAACACTTAGAACCGGTCATGGACCAATGGACTGGTTGGGGAAGAAGTATGTCAAGGCTGTATATTGTCCCCTGCTTATTTAACTTCTCTGCAGAGTAAATCATGCAAAATGCTAGGCTGGATGAAACACAAGTTGGAATCGAGATTCCAACTTGGAGAAATATCAATAACCTCAGCTATGCAGATGACACACCCTTATGGCAGAAAGCAAAGAGGAGCTAAAGAGCCTCTTGATGAAGGTGAATGAGGAAAGTAAAAAAGCTGGCTTAAAGCACAATGTTCAAAAAATGAAGATCATGGCATTTGGTCCCATCACTTCATGGAAATTAGATGAGGAAACAATGGAAACAGTGACAGACTTTATTCTCTTGGCCTCCAAAATCACTGTGGTTGGTGACTGCAGCCATGAGATTGAATGATACTTGCTCCTTGGAAGAAAAGCTATGACAAACCTAGACAGCATATTAAAAAGCAGAGACAACACTTTGCTGAAAATGGTCCACTTCATCAATATGTTATGGTTTTTCCAGTAGTCATGTATGGATGTGAGATTTGGACAATAAAGAAGGCTGAGCACTGAAGTATTGATGCTTTCCAACTGTGGTGTTGGAGAAGACTCTTGAGAGAGTATTCTCCTTGGAGAGCAAGGAGATCCAATCAGTCCATCCTAAAGGAAATCAGTCCTGAATGTTCATTGGAAGGACCAATGCTGAAGCTGAATCTCCAATATTTTGGCCACCTGATAAGGAGAACCAACTCATTGGAAAAGACCCTGATGCTGGGAAAGATTGAAGGCAGGAGAAGGGGATGGCAATGATGAGATAGCTGGGTAGCATTACTAACTCAATGGACATGAGTTTTAGCAAACTCTGGGAGGTGGTGAAGGGCAGGGAAGACCGTTCTGCAGTTCATGGGGTTGCAAAGAGTCAGACATGGCTGAGTGAATGAACTGACTGAGAGTAGTATATTTTATGATTTATAAATGAGTAATATAAAGTATTGTGGTACCTGTGTACTTTTAAAACTTTCTTATGGTTATATTATCTGTAAACTTTAGAAATAAACATCTAGAAATTGTCCAGAATTAAGGGAGAAGTAGGGGCTTCCTTTGTGGCTCTGCTGGTAAAGAATCCACCTGCATTGTGGGAGACCTGGGTGGGGAAGATCCCCTGGAGAAGGAAAAGGCTACCCACTCCAGTATTCTGGCCTAGAGAATTTCATGGACTGTATAGTCCCTGGGGTTGCAAAGACTCGGATACCACTGAGCAACTGTCACTTTTTCTTTCACTTTCAAAGGTAATAAGTCACTTTTTCAAATCTTGCTGGAAGTGCTCTCTTAGACTTTCCTGGTGGTCCAGCGGTGAAGACTCTGCTCTTTCAATGCAGGGGAGGCCCAGGTTCAATCCCTGGTCAGGGAACTAGATCTCACATGCCACAGGTAAAGATTCCACATGCCCAGTGAAGATCAAAGATCCCCCACACTGCAACTAAGACCTAACACAACCACATAAATAGATTTGGGAGCTTCCCTGGTGGCTCAAACAGTAAAGAATCCACCTATATTGCATGATACCTGGGTTCAGTCCCTGGGTGGGAATATCCCATAGAGGAGGGCATGGCAACTCACTCCAGTATTCTTGCCTGGAGAATCCTCATGGACAGAGGAGCCTGGTGGGCTACAGTTCGTAGGATTGCAGAGAGTCAGACATGACTGAGCTACTAAGTAATGCACTGCACTGTACAAGGGTAATAAGTGGCTTCCCTAGTGGCTCAGAAGGTAAAGAATCTGCCTGCAATGCAAGAGACCCAGGTTCAATCCGAGTTGGGAAGATCCCCTAGATAAGGGAAAGGCTATCCACTCTAGTATTCTTGCTGGAGAATTCCATGTATAGAAGAGGCTGATGGGCTGCCATCTATGGGGTTGCACAGAGTCGGACACAGCTGAGCGACTAATGCTTTCACTCACACAAGAATAATAAGGCATACATCAATCTTTGCTAGAATGTGTTAGAGTAGTTTTGTTTTGTTTTGTTTTTGAGCCTACTTTCCTCATCTATATAATGGGAATATTTAATACCTTTATCCTGGGTGGCTCAGACAGTAAGGAATCTGCCTGCAATGCAGGAGACACAAATTTGATCCCTGGGTCAGGAAGATCCTCTGGAGAAAGGAATGGCTTTCCACTCCAATATTCTTGCCTGGAGAATCCCATGGACAGAGAAGCCTAGTGGGCTACAGACCATGGGGTTGCAAAGATTCAGACAGAGACTAATACTTTCTCTTTACTTTCACATAGTTGTATCACAATGATGAAATAAATAAAATATGTGTGAATTTTTCAAAAACAGGAATCTCTACAGAATTGCTAATCACTTAAGTATTGCTCACCAAAACTTTGAAATGCCATTTCGAATATTTGAGACAAGCTCATAAGAAAGAAATTTTTGTGCATTGAATCTTCTGGGTCCATTTATGGTTAAGTCATCTAGTAGATGTTTGGCATGACTGGCATAAAACAGACAGTTCCTGGGAGAAAAATATCCTCTTAGAGACACGGTCTCTACTGCTTTGTTTGCTGCTGATGATATTTCTGAAGTGCATTAATAGGCTTTTAGGAAATCACATTAGTGTCTGGCCAAGCAGATCTGAGCTTGGTTCAAATGAACAAATTTTTTAAAAATCCGAAAAGGAATATAGTCATTTTTTCTTTTCTTTAAAGCTCCCCCCTGAAATAAAATAAAAAAGATAAATAAGTCAATAAGTTGAGGTGTGAATATATCCAGTTAGTAGATACTAATATTTTTCCTGACAGTGTCTGTATTATCCCCAGTGCACACCTCTGCTGCTGCTGCTAAGTCACTTCAGTCGTGTCCGGCTCTGTGTGACCCCATAGACGGCAGCCCACCAGGCTCCCCTATCCCTGGGATTCTCCAGGCAAGAGCACAGGAGTGGGTTGCCATTTCCTTCTCCAACAGATGAAAGTGAAAAGTGAAAGTGAAGTCACTCAGTCATGTCCGACTCTTCGCTACCCCATGGACTGCAGCCTACCAGGCTCCTCCATCCATGGGATTTTCCAGGCAAAAGTACTGAAGTGGGATGCCATCGCCTTCTTTGGCGCACACCTCTAGGTATTCTCTATTACCACTTTAGATTTTAGCTTAGTAAACATGATCAGTAAATTTCTACTGGCAATTGTAGCCTATATTTTAATATATAAAATATGTATATTAAAGTAGGCAGGTCTGTCTAGTCAAGGCTATGGTTTTTCCAGTAGTCATGTATGGATGTGAGAGTTGGACTGTGAAGAAGGCTGAGCATGGAAGAATTGATGTGTTTGAACTGTGGTGTTGGAGAAGACTCTTGAGAGTCCCTTGGACTGCAAGGAGATCCAACCAGTCCATTCTAAAGGAGATCAGCCCTGGGATTTCTTTGGAAGGAATGATGCTAAAGCTGAAACTCCAGTACTTTGGCCACCTCATGCGAAGAGCTGACTCATTGGGCAAGACTGATGCTAGGAGGGATTGGGGGCAGGAGGAGAAGGGGACAACAGAGGATGAGATGCCTGGATGGCATCACTGACTCTGGACACGAGTCTGAGTGAACTCCGGGAGTTAGTGATGGACAGGGAGGCCTGGTGTGCTGTGATTCATGGAGTCACAAAGAGTCGGACACAGCTGAGTGACTGGACTGAACTGATCACAGAGTTTCATCTTATTTCTATTTTTCTATATTTAAAGTGCAGAAATGCATAAGCATTTCCCGAGTGATCTATAGATTACCAATCCTGTAGGCTTTCTTTTGTTAACCTAACATTCCTTTACAAAATATGGAAGTTTACATAAGCATATGATTGAGAAGTCTGAGTATTTTGAATATTCCAGATCTCCTGGAGGAGAGCATGGCAATCCAGTCCAGTATTCTTGCCTGGAGAATCCCCATGGACAGAGGAGCCTGGTGAGCTACAGTCCATGAGGTCTCAAAGAGTTGGACATGACTGAAAAACTTAGCACAGCAAATTTATTTGACCCAGAAAGATTTTGGATTACTTTTGTTTGCTAATATTACAAAGAAATAAAAGTTATAAAACAGGGAATATACCAGGATATAGATTTCTTATTCATAAGTTGTTCTGCTTCTGCTGCTGCTAAGTTGCTTCAGTCGTGTCTGACTCTGTGGGATCCCATAGATGGCAGCCCACCAGGCTCCCCCTTCCCTGGGATTCTCCAGGCAAGAACAGTGGAGTGGGTTGCCATTTCCTTCTCCAGTGCATGAAAGTGAAAAGTGAAGGTGAAGTCACTCAGTGGTGTCCAACTCTTAGCAACCCCATGGTTGCAGCCTACCANGATTCTCCAGGCAAGAACAGTGGAGTGGGTTGCCATTTCCTTCTCCAGTGCATGAAAGTGAAAAGTGAAGGTGAAGTCACTCAGTGGTGTCCAACTCTTAGCAACCCCATGGTTGCAGCCTACCAGGCTCCTCCGTCCATGGGATTTTCCAGGCAAGAGTACTGGAGTCGGGTGCCATTCCTTTCTCCGATAAGTTGTTCTTCAGTAACTCAAATCAGATGATTAGAAAATGCCAAAGTAGAAATGAAAGTTCTGCAAATTTTTGTTTTGCCCTAGAACTTAATTATTTTACCCAAAGAATATTTACAACAGTATAAATGAAAATGATATACAATTCTAAAATGCCTATTTTTGTATTATTTAACTAAGAAAAATATGATTTTTATCCGACTTCCATGAGAAAATGTACATCTGTTTGGTGAAAACGTATTTTTTAAAGTGACTATGCTATGCCCCTGTCAATTAACTATAGAATACATGTTAAGATGAGAAAAAGGTACCATGATGACGTCCACAATTATGATGTCCAGTACACATGCAAAGGACACAGAGTACATATTCCTCTCATGCTCTCACACCTCTCTCCTGGAGTTTGATGAACTTCCCACCCTGCATTAAAAAATGGCATGACAATGGAGCTAACAAAAGAGAACTTGATAAACACTAGGAGTCAAAGAATTTGAAGAAAATCTTTGACAAAATCCTAAGAGGAATTAAGAATCAGTTCAGTTCAGTTGCTCAGTCGTGGCTGACTCTTTGCGACCCCATGAATCGCAGCACACCAGGCCTCCCTGTCCATCACCAACTCCCGGGGTTCACTCAGACTCATGTCCATCGAGTCCGTGATGCTATCCAGCCATCTCATCTTCGGTCGTTCCTTCTCCTCATGCCCCCAATCCCTCCCAGCATCAGAGTCTTTTCCAGTGAGTCAGCTCTTCGCATGAGGTGGCCAAAGTACTGGAGTTTCAGCTTTAGTATCATTCCTTCCAAAGAAATCCCAGGATTGATCTCCTTCAAAATGGACTGGTTGGATCTCCTTGCAGTCCAAGGGACTCTCAAGAGTCTTCTCCAACACCACAGTTCAAAAGCATCAATTCTTCGGTGCTCAGCCTTCTTCACAGTCCAACTCTCACATCCATACATGACCACAAGAAAAACCATAGCCTTGACTAGGCGGACCTTAGTCAGCAAAGTAATGTCTCTGCTTTTGAATATTCTATCTAGGTTGGTCATAACTCTTCTTCCAAGAAGTAAGCGTCTTCTAATTTCATGGCTGCAGTCACCATCTGCAGTGATTTTGGAGCCCCCAAAATAAAGTCTGACACTGTTTCCGCTATTTCCCCATCTATTTCCCATGAAGTGATGGGACCGGATGCCATGATCTTCGTTTTCTGAATGTTGAGCTTTAAGCCAACTTTTTCGCT
>SJYX01005226.1:348479-378714 GCA_006410675.1 Oreotragus oreotragus
GAGTTCATGATCTGAGCCACAGTCAGCTCCTGGTCTTGTTTTTGTTGACTGTATAGAGCTTCTCCATCTTTGGCTGCATAGAATATAATCAGTCTGATTTTGGTGTTGACCATCTGGTGATGTCCATGTGTAGAGTCTTCTTTTGTGTTGTTGGAAGAGGGTGTTTGCTATGACCAGTGCATTTTCTTGGCAAAACTCTATTAGTCTTTGCCCTGCTTCATTTCGCATTCCAAGGCCAAATTTGCCTGTTACTCCAGGTGTTTCTTGACTTCCTACTTTAGCATTCCAGTCACCTGTAATGAAAAGGACATCCTTTTTGGGTGTTAGTTTTAAAAGGTCTCATAGGTCTTTATAAAACCGTTCAACTTCAGCTTCTTCAGCATTACTGGTTGGGGCATAGACTTGGATAACTGTGATATTGAATGATTTGCCTTGTAAATGAACAGAGATCATTCTGTCAATTTTGAGATTGCATCCAAGTACTGCATTTCAGACTCTTTAGTTGACCATGTTTGCTATTCCATTTCTTCTGAGGGATTCCTGCCCGCAGTAGTAGATATAATGGTTATCTGAGATCAGTTCACCCATTCCAATCCATTTTAGTTCGCTCATTCCTAGAACGTCGACATTCACCCTTGCCATCTCTTGTCTGACCACTTCCAATTTGCCTTGATTCATGGACCTGACATTCCAGGTTCCTATGCAGTATTGCTCTTTACAGCATCAGATCTTGCTTCTATCACCAGTCACATGCACAACTGGGTATTGTTTTTGCTTTGGCTCCGTCCCTTCATTCTTTCTGGATTTATTTCTCCACTTATATCCAGTAGCATATTGGGCACCTAATGACCTGGGGAGTTCCTCTTTTGGTATCCTATCATTTTGCCTTTCCATACTGTTCATGGGGTTCTCAAGGCAAGAATACTGAAGTGGCTTGCCATTCCCTTCTCCAGTGGACCACGTTCTGTCAGATCTCTTCACCATGACCTGCCTGTCTTGGGTTGCCCTGCAGGCATGGCTTGCTTTCATTGAGTTAGACAAGGCTGTGGTCCTAGTGTGATTAGATTGACTAGTTTTCTATGAGTATGGTTTCAGTGTGTCTGCCCTCTGATGCCCCTCTTGCAACACCTACCATCTTACTTGGGTTTCTCTTACCTTGGGCATGGGGTATCTCTTCATGGCTGCTCCAGCAAAACACAGCCACTGCTCCTTACCTTGGATGAGTGGTATCTCCTTAATGCTGCCATTCCTGACCTCAACGTGGGATAGCTCCTCTGGAATTAAGAATAGATGTGGCTGTTCTGTTTACATTTGACAACATCAGAAACCCAGAGACTTGGATAATAAAGATTATACAGAGGGCAAAAAACAATATCTATGGTATTTAGGGAAATCTCCTGTACACTAGATTGACTTTCAAATAGATCATCCAACAAATATACATACATCTATATTAGTATTTTAATTGTAACAATAGAGATATTCTGAATGCTTATCAACTTAATTATCTACCAGTTTTATATACATATATATATATATATACATCTTTAGATGAATTCCATAAACTTAAAGCTGAGCAATTGTGAAAGTATTCTTAAAGGATGATACTATACATGTATATTATGAATGAGGTAAACTATACTCATATCTGTATATATATATATATGACGAGCATAGGAATTATAATTACTGATTAGATGACTATTAACCTAGAGGATGAGGGAATGATATAGTTTGTGAACACAGTCCAGAAGGTTTTCATTTTATTGATGAAGTTCAATTTTTAAGCTTGATTGTAAGGATATGGAAATTCACTTTATTATTTTTTATGTCTTTCTTATGTTTCACATGTTTAACAGGTAAATCAATTATTCAATTCACCCTTGAGAAAAGCTGGAGGACTTCTAATAGTTTAATTTTCATAGTCATCGTTTGTGTTTTGGAGCTAACTTTCTAATGTAATGTAGGCTGAAACTATCAAATTTTATCAACAAATGATGAAAATTTCCTTTTTTGTGGACTTTCCTGTTGGTCTAGTGGCCAGGATTCCGTGCTCCCAATATAAGGGACCTGGATTCGATCTTTGGTCAGGGAACCAGATCCCACATGTTTCAGCTAGAGTTTACATTCTGCAACCAAGAATCCTGTGTGTTGCAACTGTAAATTACAGTGCAGCCAAATAAATCAATTTTTTTAATTTCCTGTTTTGGTAATGGACTTAAAAAGTTAATCTTGTATAAATTTTATTTTGATATTTTGGCATAAGGTTGCCACAAACTAATTTTTAAAGAATGTGTTCTCATCTTGTGGGAGGTAAAGAAAAATCTTGATTTTTCAAAAGAGCATAAGGTTCTTTTGATTATCCCATCTTAAGAGGCTTTATATTAATTTCAGAATAATTCCTCTGAAAGTATTCATTCATCCCCCATGCTTCCCAAACTCCTTCTTCTCCAATATTGAGGTTGAAGGAAGTGGTGAGAGGTTGTTGTATTGTTGAAAATAGAAGAGAGTGAAGTAAATAATGCTTATTATAATGATGCAAACAAAGTTGTTTGTCCAATTAATATTGATGACTGAAAAGTACTGTTAGGAAGTGGAGCAAACAAGCTCTAGGACAGTCTAATGGCTGGGAGGGAAAAGCGTTAGGTTTTGCCGTTAGTGGTTCCACTGCTGTCACTGGACCATTACTGCAAGATTTTTCTGCAGAAACTTGTTTCTGGTGCAAACTTTAGGACTATCTCAACAACATTAACATGACTACAACTCCAACCCAAACCCTGATTATAAGGGAGAGTTTTTTAAAGGAGTTTTTAAAGGGAGAATTTCAAATATGTAACTGTAACACAGCTGAGCATATTGGAAATGATTATTTCAGATTTTTTTTTTCTTTTTGGATTCAGGAAAACCAGTTGATAAGTGAGGTAAAAAGTAGGTTTTCTGATCATTTTAAGGGTCTTGTTATGTAACTTATAAACTTTGAGAGAATTTTACTACACTATTCGTTCTGTTCAATATGTTAACCTTTACTTCATGATACTTAAGTTACCTAAAGATAGTGTAGTATTTAAGGGCCAGTGTTACGGATGTTGTATAAGAGAAGTAGAAATATGAGAGTTACTATAGGTTTTTCTAGATAAAATCTCCCATAAAATAGCTGATATTCTGTTTTGTAAGCTCTGTACTTGAGTCACTTAACAACATATTAAATAAATATTATAGTAAATAGAGTAATAGAAAAAGGACAGTATCTATTATGTAATCAAATACGAATAGATTGTTGGAAAGGTTTATATCCAGTATCTCAAAATGCTTGAATAAGCAATACATTCAATTACATATGCTCTTGAAATTATAAATCCACATTCTCACACATATATAGCTATTACTACTTGTGATCCATATTTCATTACTTTAACCTTACATGTAAGCCAGTTGTCTGTTTTATATGCAGGACCTCAGCTGCTCTGTCTACAGAGGTGATGTAAAATTTCTACTTGAATAGCAATAAATCATGTTAATTTAGCCCTAGTCAAATGAAACATGGTAGAAGGGATGAAAGAAGAATAGGAATGAGAATGGTCAAAACAGATTACTGAGTATAAGAATTTGCCCAGTTAAAGTAATGCACTGATATTGGGTTAAATACTTCCAGCTATGAAACAAAAATTTAGATCAGCGGGAGTGTTTGTGTAATTATAATCATCTATTGATAGTTAAACTGGATAAAATGATTTTGTATGTTTTGATTGTAATATGGTGTCCTCTTACTAATTCAGTGAACACAATTCAATTAGTTTCAAAAATGAGGTGAAAATGGACCACCTGCCAAAGGGTAATAAGATAAAAATGGGTTGCATTGGAAATACAAGCAGTGACCACAGATTGATTTAATAAGAAACCACCTTATTCAGTCCTCTTTCCACCACATTATGTTCTTAAAATGAGATTTAATGTAATTGGTTTCACCTATCAGTGCCTGCAAAATTAACATGCTTACCTAATATTGACTCAAAAATCTCTCTTAAGTAGTGTTTTCCTGAAGAGAATGGCTAACTTATCTATACAGTTTTGCATTTTCTACCATCTACCTTTATTATCAAAGTTCTATTTGGGAAAAACATGAACATGAACATGTGTATTGTTTTGCATGTCTTTTTGTATTTTCCCAGGTCCTTGAATTTTTATTCCTCAAAAAGCTTAAGAAATTAAAAACAAAGGGGAAATATGGGGCTTTTATCTTATGCAAATGTACAATGAAATTTTAGAAATCCTTTACTTGTCAGAAAAATTAGAATTCAAATTTCCAGATGATATTAACCCCTTTTTTCCCATTATTATTTCTTAAATAAATAATGGCTTTGGATCCAAGCTTATATATAGTTAAAGGCTGAGGGTTCCAGCTATGACTGAATTTGAAATGCCTACTTAGCACCTTGTAATCACTCCATGGCTTCAACACAATATCCTTTCTTAAGAGTGAATAAGAGGTTTTATTTGAATAAATTCATTTCTATTTTTTTTTAGAAAGGGTTTGTGTGTGACTCTTAATCTCCATCAAAGTATAATTGGGTATTGAAAAACAAAACAAATTGGTTATTGTCAACCATCTGATACGCACTGCAGCAAGCCTGGAAAAAACATGATTCATTGATTTTAATCATGTTCAGATGAGCCACTTCAGAGACTGTCATGCAAAATAAATACCATGTAAAATAAAGGCAGTATTTTAGATTACAGAATTGTTTAGAATGCCTCCTTCCAAGATAAACTGATTTGCTTCTTGTTGACCTAAGACAAATAGACGTTATATATTTCTCCAACTCCTCAAAAACTGGTATATTCAGAATCAGCAGAGAATCATAATTTGGGGTCTGCAACCATGGGGAGCCATGTGCAAGTCATTCAACAGCAAGGGAAGGAGAATGCTTTTAGAAAGAGGAAAAGGAAATTAGAGAGTTATAGTAAACAAAGAGTTCCTGGCTTTTCTTTGGCTGAGACCTTGCCAGGAATGAAGAAAAATCTTTCTTATTAGGCTCTGCTGTCATCATAGGGTATGACGGCTTCCCATTCTGGTTTCCTGATTTTATTTAATTGAGATTTCTGTTTATTATTTTTTTACATTCTGAATATTATTTTTAGTTAAGTTGAAGTTAATTTGACTATGTTTGACTACAGAAGAAAAGTCCTTGCTAATTAATTGCTGAAACACAAATTGACAGGGCTTAATAATATAAAATAAAATATAATAAAATACAGAGAGGAGAAAAAAGTGTACTTAATGTAATTGGTCTACTTATTAACCCAAAAACTATTGTCTAGTCTATATTATTCTATAGACTCTGAACATATACCTCCCCTAACCTAATTCAGTCTATCCCCCTGCCTTAAAAAGCATCATTAATATTTCTGTTTTTATTATTTGAAAGATACAGGGATGATGCTGAGTTACTTTGTAGTGACATAATCCTGAAAATTTTCTGGTCTTATCAGGGTAGATTTCTAGTGACATCCAAGTCCCATCTTATATTTTTTATTTCCCCCTTCCAAGTTCTCATCATGTTAAAGGTATATGGATTTGTTCTCTATAACTGAAACTGCCATATTAAATAGTATCTCCTCCATGAATAAAAATCGACAAGATAGATTTTATTAAAATGAATTGCCATTCCAGGTTCGATGCATGATACAGAATGCTTGGAGCTGGTGCACTGGGATGACCCAGAGGGTTGGTATGGAGAGGGAGGTGGGAGGGGGGTTCAGGATGGGGAACACATGTACACCCGTGGTGGATTCATGTTGATGTATGGCAAAACCAATACAATATCGTTAAGTAAAAAAAAAAAAAAAAAAAATTGAAAAAACTTGCTCCATGAAAGACATGTTCAAAAGAATAAAAATGCTCTCATCAAAATGGACAAAAATAGTTGCAAAAGGCACAGTCTGATAAAGGACTGTGTCTTAGTACAGATTGCTTTAACAGAATAACACAGACTAGGTGGCTTAATTAATAAACATTTATTTCTCCCATTTTTAGAGATTGAGAAGTCTAAGTTCAGGACATGAACAAATTTGACATATTATGCATGCCCTCTTCCAGATTGTAGGCTGCCAGCTTCTTGCTGTGTCTTCACAAGGCAGAAAGAGGGCAAGAAAACTCTCTGGGATACTTTTTATAAGCACTAGTACCATTCATAAGTTTTCATGATTTAATTACCTCCCAGAGGCTCTACCTCCTAATACTATCACATTAGAAGTTAGGATTCCAGCATTTGAATTTCTGAGAGACACAAGTAATTTAGTCCATTGCAGACTGTTATCTAAAATATGTGAAGAACTCTTAAATTCTTAAAATGTGAGAATAAGAAAACAAATAACCCTATTAAAAATGACCAAAGACCTTAAGAGATACTTTCAAAGATATACAGTTGTCAAATAAATGTATAAAAAGTTGGTCTGCATCATATGTCATCAGAGAAATACAAATTAAAACAAGAGTTAGATAACCACTACAAAACTATTAGGGTCTTCTCAGGTGATGCTAGAGATAAAGAACTCACCTGCCAATGCAGGAGACATGAGAGATGGATGTTAGATCCCTGGGTCGGAAAGATCTCCTGGAGGAGAGCATGGCAACCCATTCCAGTATTCTTGCCTGGAGAATCCCCTGGACAGAGGACCCCCTTTCAGGCTACAGTCCACAAAGTTGCAAAGAGGCATACATGACTGAAGTGACATAGTATGCATGCACAAACACACACACAACTATTAGAGTGGCCAAAATCTAGAATGCTGAAGACACCAAATGCTACTGAAGATATGGAACAGGAATTCTCATCCATTCCTGGTGGAAATACAAAATGGTACAGCCATTTTGGAAAATATTTTGGCAGTATCTTACAAAGCTAAACATACTTTATGATACTAGAATTAGCAGTTATACTCCTTAAAAAAAAAAAAAAAAAAAATTGAAAAAACTTGCTCCATGAAAGACATGTTCAAAAGAATAAAAATGCTCTCATCAAAATGGACAAAAATAGTTGCAAAAGGCACAGTCTGATAAAGGACTGTGTCTTAGTACAGATTGCTTTAACAGAATAACACAGACTAGGTGGCTTAATTAATAAACATTTATTTCTCCCATTTTTAGAGATTGAGAAGTCTAAGTTCAGGACATGAACAAATTTGACATATTATGCATGCCCTCTTCCAGATTGTAGGCTGCCAGCTTCTTGCTGTGTCTTCACAAGGCAGAAAGAGGGCAAGAAAACTCTCTGGGATACTTTTTATAAGCACTAGTACCATTCATAAGTTTTCATGATTTAATTACCTCCCAGAGGCTCTACCTCCTAATACTATCACATTAGAAGTTAGGATTCCAGCATTTGAATTTCTGAGAGACACAAGTAATTTAGTCCATTGCAGACTGTTATCTAAAATATGTGAAGAACTCTTAAATTCTTAAAATGTGAGAATAAGAAAACAAATAACCCTATTAAAAATGACCAAAGACCTTAAGAGATACTTTCAAAGATATACAGTTGTCAAATAAATGTATAAAAAGTTGGTCTGCATCATATGTCATCAGAGAAATACAAATTAAAACAAGAGTTAGATAACCACTACAAAACTATTAGGGTCTTCTCAGGTGATGCTAGAGATAAAGAACTCACCTGCCAATGCAGGAGACATGAGAGATGGATGTTAGATCCCTGGGTCGGAAAGATCTCCTGGAGGAGAGCATGGCAACCCATTCCAGTATTCTTGCCTGGAGAATCCCCTGGACAGAGGACCCCCTTTCAGGCTACAGTCCACAAAGTTGCAAAGAGGCATACATGACTGAAGTGACATAGTATGCATGCACAAACACACACACAACTATTAGAGTGGCCAAAATCTAGAATGCTGAAGACACCAAATGCTACTGAAGATATGGAACAGGAATTCTCATCCATTCCTGGTGGAAATACAAAATGGTACAGCCATTTTGGAAAATATTTTGGCAGTATCTTACAAAGCTAAACATACTTTATGATACTAGAATTAGCAGTTATACTCCTTGTTATTTAGTAAAGTAGCTAAAATCTTATGTCTGCATAAAATCTGTACATAGAATGTTTATAGTAGCTTTATTCATAATTGCCAAAGCATGGAAGAAATGGAAGTGTTCTTCAGTGTGTGAATAGATGAATAAACTGTAATACATCCAGACAACGTAATAGTGTTGAGTGACACAAGGAAATGAAGTATCAAGTCATGAAAAGACATGAAGGAACTTTAAATGCATGTTACTAAATGAAAGAAGCCAATCTGAAATTACAGGATTCCAATTATATGACATTCTGGAAAGAGCTCGACTACAGAGACAGGAAAAAGATCAGTGGTTGCCAGGGACTGCAGAAAAGGAGGAATGGATAGAACACAAAGGATATGTAGAGCAATGAAAGTGCCCTGTATGATATTATAGTGATGAATATATATCACTGTACATTTATCCAAATTCATTGGCTGCACAATACCAAGAGTGGTTCCTCATGTAAACTATAGACTTTGAGTGACAATGATGTGTCAGTACAACTTTATCAGTTGTAACAGATGTCCCACTCTGGTGAACACTGGTCAGGGATGTTGTCCATGGGGAATGTTATGCATGTGTTGTGGTAGGGGGTATATGGAAAATATGTGTACCTTCCACTAAATTTCATTGTGAACCTAAACCTTCTCCAAAAAGTAATGTATATTTTAAAAATAAAATAAATAATATCCCCTAAAGGAGAAAATAATTATTTATTAACTATTAATAAGATACTAGATATAGATGGAAATGGCAACCCACTCCCGTATTCTTGCCTGAAGAATCCCATGGACGGAAGAGCCTGGTAGGCTACAGTTCACGGGGTCGCAAAGAGTCGGACACGACTGAGTGACTTCACTTCACTTAGATATAGATGAAAGATTTGAATAGACATTTTTCCAAAAAGTTGTAAATGGCAAATAAGCACATAAAAAGATACTCACTTTGTTAATTATTAGAGAAATACAAATCAAAACCACAGTAAAGTAACATTCGTGCTCCTGCCCTGTTGTTAAGTCATCTGATTTTTGTGATCCTGTGGCATGTAGCCCACCAGGCTCCTCTGTCCATGTGATTTTCCAGCCAAGAATACTGGAGTGGGTTGCCACTTCCTCCTTGAGGGGATCTTCCCAGCCCAGGGATCAAACCCACATCGTCTCTGTCTCCTGCACTAGCAGGCAAATTCTTTAATACTGAGCCATCTGGGAAACCCTTAAGGTATCATTACAAACCCACTAAGATAATTACAAGTAAAAAGTCAAAGAATAACAAGTATTCTTGACATAGTGGAGAAATTGGAGTCCTCACACTTTGCTGACATATAAATGTATATATCATGTAAATGTATGTATTATATAAATGAATATAAATGGTATCATCCACTTTGGGAAACAGTTTAAAAGATTCTCTAAATGATAAACAGAATTATCATATGATCTTACACTTGTACCACTAAGGCTATATTCATGAAAAATAAAAACATAAGTTCACAAGAACTTATACATAAATGTTTATATCATAGCTGCATTTCTTTTGGGAGCTGTAGGAGGAAATCCATTTCCTTGCCTTTTCCACATTCTAAAGCCTTCTTGCATTGCAGATATCACCACCATCTTCAAAGCCAGCAGTGGCTAGTAGAGTCTTTGTCAGATCGTATCATTCAGATTCTTACTCTCCTGCCTCACTTTCTTACTTATCCTAACCCTACAATTACACTGGACCTACCTGAATAATCCAAGATAACCCCCACTATCTTAAACTCACCTCACTGGCAGTTTAATTATTCTATACCATGTAATATAAGATATTCACAGTTTTGGGAGATTAAAACATGAATATATTTAGAGGATAATTATCGGGCTTACCACAAATGACTTTTTAAAATTAATTATTTTACCATTTCTAAATTATTATTTTTAAATTGGTTAATTTTAAATTCTACAGATATTACTAGATGAAAATGACCATTAATGTTTTCCTATGTATTCAATGTATTCAAATAACGGGAGAGGTAAACTTTTTAATTTTAAAATAGAAATGTTGAAATATACATTTTTAATACCAGAATACCAAGTTTAATTTTGCCTACTATAAATGACCAAGAAAATATTTTTAACAAAAATTCAGCATTCATTTTGTTGCTTAGAGGCATAGAATTTTGACTGTGATGATATATGCCATGCATTCATGCATGGTTATTCACTCGTTTCTGCTTGACTCTTTGCGACTTCATGGACTGTAATCCGTCAGGTTCCTCTGTCTATGGAATTCTCCAGACAAAATACTGGAATGGGTAGTCATTCACTTCTTCAGGAGATATTCCCGACCTAGGGATCAAACCCAGGTCTCCTGCATTGCAGGCAGATTCTCTACTCTGAGTCACCAGGGAAGCCCTATATACTATGCATGGAACAGTGTTTTTCACATTTGTAGTAAGTGCAAATCATCCCCATGTCAAATCATTAAATTTATAATTTATACCCTCAAACACTATTTTCTAATGTTTATTTTACTTTAAATGGTGCTCTTAAAAAATCTAGGAAACAATATTTCCTGTTAAGAAAGTGGGTCACAGGCATATGTGACTAGCAATTTTAGGTAATTTATAGCTAGAAGTTCAGACTGATCTTAATTCTGCCTCATAAAAACTAATCTGAAAATTAACAAAAAATTACCTGGAGAAAAAAATGTACTCATAAAAAGCAGGATTGATCTGAACTAACCCCAAAGAAAGGCAATGAAGTGTTAGAACAGGCAGAAGCAAGAATCAACTGGATGGAGTGGGACTGTCTGTGGCTCATAAGAATTAAATAGATGTAAATGGGTAGGATGGGTATGTACAAGAGTAAAGAGAAAGATTTGACCACCTGGCAAATATAAGTATTTAAACACTTGCTTTATTTTAATGACATCACAGTTATGCAGAAGATAAAACTGTACTTCTTTATTTTAAGATATTATACAAGTTGATGATCAGACCAATGGAATACCAAAGATCAGAGCTGATCAACTGCTGTAAGGTCTATGTAAAAACACACATTCTTAGAATTATGGTGCTTCTTGCTTTCAAATCTATACCTATCCATTCTCTTCCACTGTTTACTTCAGCAAATTAACCCAAAGACAGGAAAGCAAAATGCTATCTCCTTCTCACCAAATCTTCCCACAAATATGGGGAAAAGATGCTCTCAACTTTATAAGATGCTCTCAATATTATCTTCAACTCTGTTAATGACACTGAACTCAGAATGGAAAAGGATACTGGTTCATTGTGGAATATTTTTAAACCTATATATTCAGATATACTTTGTTTATCTGGAGTTCTAAGATCACTTGTAGTTTAAAATAATATCATCATCTTATAATGCAACATATGTAGTCTATGCTGTATTAGTTAGTTAAATTACTGTATCACACATTTTCATATTTTCCAGTCTTTATTGTGTTTTCCTGGCATTTTATATACTGTTTTTTCAATTCTTAGATGTTCTTCTTCAAGTAATTGATGGATTCATTTGAAATGTATTTAAAATATGAACTGAGTCTTCACAATGAATCAGGTATTATTTTAAATCCTTAAACTAACAAGGTCAGTAGACATGTATTTTGCTTTCAAGGAGCCTGAGTTCTTATGTTAGATGACATTACCTGAGAGCCAGGGAACGGATTTTGATCCTAATTTGTTTTCTCATGTTTTTTTTTTTTCAAGGACTTCTAATTTTTACACAGAAAATTTTATCTTAGGATCCTACTTTGTTCTTTAAAATGCTTTCTTTGATTCTAGTGTTTTATTTTATATTTTTGGTATAGTTATATAAATTTAATGTAGTTTTATACTGTCATATATAAAAGCTGTAAAAAGATTACTCAGAATTATCAAAATGTATTTTCATGTACAAAGTCACAAATATTGGGTTGGTCAAAAAGTTTGTTTGAGTTTTTCCATAAAATGTTATGGAAAAGCCTTTGAGGCCATCACAAAATATTGTAATCACTTTTTATAATCAAAACTTTTGATTAGTTCCTTCATCCAACAAATATATATTGAATACTATTTACAAGTCAGAAAATGAGGAGAATTCATCAAAGTAGAAAAACAGCTAGTCTTTTTTACTTTGGCCTATGCAAAACTTTCATTCTAGAAGATGTAGAGAAAGGCAAATGGGGCTCAGAGACAGAAAATTATGTAATTTTACTATAATAAATATAATTTAGATTTACTGGGTGTAACAGTAGCACCTAAAATAAATACCTAACATAAATATGGGATTACATAGAAGGTGTGGCATCAAAGTATTTTTTGCATGATTTTTATTTTTGTTTCAATGCTTTTTTAATGTAGCATTTACAAAAATGTGGAAGTAGGACTTATAGGAAAGATGCTTTGTATATGTATAAAATATATATTTTATAAATACAACTATATTTATAAGTATAATATATATTTTAAAAATAAAAGTATATATATGTATATATACATATAAAAGTATAATTCATGTAGGATAATTCTTCAAAAGAAACAATTATATATGTATGTGTACATGTATATGGTATATACATATACATATATAATAGTATATATACATGTACGTATACATATATAATCGTTCATTTTGATGAATTGTACATTTTAAAATTTTTCATTAAAAAACTTTTCTTTCTCTAGCAGAGAGTAGATTAATTAGCAAATACATGGTGGAAGAAAGGGTTTCCCAGGTGGCTCACTGGTAAAGAATCTGTCTGCCAAACAGAAGATGTAGGTTTTATCCCTGGGTTGGAAGATGCCCTGTAGAAGGAAATGGTAACCCACTCCAGTATTCTTGCCTGGGAAATCCCATGGACAGATGAGCCTCATGGGCTACAGTCCATGGGGTAGCAAAGAGTAAGACACAACGTAGCAACTAAGCAATAACAACAGTGGAAAAAAACAGATACATATACACTATCAGTTCAGTTCAGTTCAGTCACTCAGTAGTGTCCGACTCTTTGCGACTCCATGAATCACAGCACTCCAGGCCTCCCTGTCCATCACCAACTCCCGGAGTTCACTCAGACTCGTGTCCATCGAGTCAGTGATGCCATCCAGCCGTCTCATCCTCGGTCGTCCCCTTCTCCTCCTGCCCCCAATCCCTCCCAGCATCAGAGTCTTTTCCAATGAGTCAACTCTTTGCATGAGGTGGCCAAAGTACTGGAGTTTCAGCTTTAGCATCATTCCTTCCAAAGAAATCCCAGGGCTGATCTCCTTCAGAATGGACTGATTGGATCTCCTTGCAATGCAATGGACTCTCAAGAGTCTTCTCCAACACCACAGTTCAAAAGCATCAATCTTTGGTGCTCAGCTTTCTTCACAGTCCAATTCTCACATCCGTACATGACTACTGGAAAAAACATAGCCTTAACTAGATGAACCTTTATTGGCAAAGTAATGTCTCTGATTTTCAACATGCTATCTAGGTTGGTCATAACTTTTCTTCCAAGCAGTAAGCGTATACCTTAATAAAATCCATAATCCAAAGGGTTGCTTACATTGCCTCACTTTAGTATACATATGTCACATATTCACCAAATAATTATGTAGGTATGCACTCGTGAAATGAAAAGAACTTTGATCCTTGTAAGAAAAGTTATGACAAACCTAGACAGTGTATTGAAAAGCAGAGACATTACTTTGCCGACAAAGTTCCATTTAGTCAAAGCTATGGTTTTCCAGTAGTCATGTCTGGATGTGATAGTTGCACCATAAAGAAGGCTGAGCACCAAAGAATTGATGCTTTTGAACTGTATAGTTGGAGAGGACTCTTGAGAGTCCCTTGGACAGCAAGAAGATCAAACCAGTCAATCCTAAAGGAAATCAACCCTGAATATTCATTGGAAAGACTGATGCTGAAGCTGAAGCTCCACTATTTGGCCACCTGGTGGAAAGAGCTGTCATTAGAAAAGAGCTAGATGCTGGGAAGATCAAAGGCAGGAGAAGGGTACAACAGAGGATGAAATGGTTAGTTGGCATGATTGACTCAGTGGACATGAGTTTGAACAAGCATCAGGAGATGGTGATGGACAGGGAATACTGGCATGCTGCAGTCCATGGGGTCCCAAAGAGTCAGACATGACTGAGCGACTGAAAATGACAAATATATTAGAATTTATTGTGTGTAAAATACCACGTTGAATAGACATGTTAGAAATAAGCAAAATTATTCTTTAGATAAGCATACTTCTTTATTTAGAAAATAAAAATTGCGTTCTTTTTTTTAAGGAATTAGTCAACTAATTTGTCATGAAATACACCTATCCTGAGTTTTTCCAGCCTACAAATTGATTGCTGATGTGTATTTTTCTATTGCTGCAAAAATTCAATAATAATCATCCTTCTTTGCTATATTGATGCCTATGCCATTTCTGAATTCACACATGTTTTTATCGTAAATGTGTAGAAACAGGAAAAGCCCAGCAGCAATACTAAATTTTTAACAGCTATTTCAGTACTCATTTACAAACATATTACATTTCTTGTGTTCTACATGATTAAAATTATGAGTACATCCTTGAATAAACAAAGTGAATAAGTAAAGAGGATGTGTCACCTGTCAGTGACACAAAACAAAGTCAAGGGCACACTCATGATGTATGTAGAAGTCAATATGGTCTGATGGTCTCCCAGTGAAATGCATGTGAAGTCCATACTAATTAGCCTATAAATCAGACTGATGCTGAGTTTATTTGGGCCAGAAAGACTACCTACTGTCAAGCAATCAAGCAATACCTCTTTAATTGCAATTTATTCCAACAAGCACACTTTATTGATCCTAGCATACACTTATGCCACAGCAGTATCATTATTCGACTTTATTTTAACAGCTTCGAAAGGTTAGAAAGTTAGAAACCACAGTGAAAGAGACCATTAACAAGTTGAGTTGCTAACATTTCTTCATGCTCTATGTTGAGCAATGTCAACTATATTTATGAAATTATATAATAAGGAAAAGGGACTAATATTTACTAGGCACCTAAAAAAGCTATTGTTTTCTTATATTAAATGTTGCTTTTCAGTCACCAAAAAAAAAGCAAACAGACAACAAAAAACACATAAAATCAGGAAGGATCAATGTTGTTATTTGCATTTTACAGGTAAGTTGCAGTTTAGAAAGTGTGTTAGTCACTCAGTCATGATCGACCATTTGTGACCCCATGGTCTGTCCATGGAATTCTCTAGGCAAGAATACTGGAGTAGGTTGCTTTTCCCTTCTCCAGGGGATCTTCCCAACCCAGGGAACAAATCCAGGTCTCCTGCGTTGCAGGCAGTTTCTTTACCATCTGAGCTACCAGGGAAGCCCAAAGTTACAGCTTAGAGGTAGAGTGAATTTCCTAGAACTGCATTGTTAAAATGTTCAAATCATCTCTCTCGCTACAAAGCACATGTTTAATTTCTTGTATAATTTCTTCCAAGATTTTTGCACACTGACCATTCTATGATATGGTCTTCATGATGACACACTCTAAGTGATACTTAAAATGTGAAGACAGCTCATCTACATGAGTTTGGTAGCTAATATGGTTTTTAAAACGTAAAACATCAGTGTATGATCATTCTTATTTGTTAGTTGTATTCCCATTTATAATCCAAGTTATCTTTTATTCTTGAATTTAAATATTAGAGTTGTAAAATTTCAATTTGGAATTTTTAGCTCTTTAGATAATGTATGCAACATTTCTTCATGCCTAGTAATAAACCTTTTAGCGTTTCAGTGAATCTTTAGGAAATATTTGGTGAGTATAAAGATAGCTTAAAGTTTGACCTTTCACTTATTTCCCCTCAACTTAAAAGGCTATCTGACTTAATTAAATATTGATAATTAAAACATACATATATTTCAGACATATAAATTAATGATTTGATATAGTTATATATTGTGAAATATTCACTACAATTCAGCTAATTAACATATTTATTTCTTCATATGGTTACCATTGTTTTTGAGGAAGAAAGAGCAAGAAATTTAAAATTTACTCTTTAAACAAATGTCAAATGTAACAAATTTAAAGTGTATGATACAATACTGTTAACTATAGTTACATTGTGTAACTTAGATCTATAGAACTTATTTATATTTCATGACTAAACTATTCTTTGACCAGTAGAATACATATCTTATTCTCCCTAGCTAATTATAAACACAGTATTGCCCTCTGTTTTTATGAAATTGACATTTCAGATTCCACCTATGATTGAGAACATGCAGTATTTGCTTTTCTGCATCTGGCTTATTTCACTTATATTTTTCAGGGTCATCCATGTTGTCACAAATGACAGGATCTCCTTCTTTTTTAAGGCTGATTAATATTCCAGTGTGTGTGTGTGTGTGTGTGTGTGTGTGTGTGTGTGTGTAGTCAAATATATAGCCACATTTTCTTTATCCATTCATCAACAAACATTTGAAAATGTAAATTGAAGCAGCTATTTTGGGAAAACACTGGATTTTCCTTAAAATATTAAAGATATAAATATCCTTTGATCCAGTAATCTCATTTATGGATATAGTTTCAAAAGATAGGAAACAAATATCTCAAAGATATTTCTCATTTCAGCATTATTTACAATAGCAAAAATGTGGAAACAGCCTAAATATCTTCCATGGATGAATGGATAAAGTTTGTCATTTCTTATACATGCTTTCTGAGTTGATGTTTTTATAAACTAAATTACCACAATTCTTCATGAATCCTCTGTAAATCATTGGCCAGATTTAAGCCTTACAGGAAGAGATCAAAAAGTGGAGACTCTAAACTTCCAAAGTAGCTCTACTTTTAATGCCTCTTTTTGTTATGCTTCCATAGAATTTCATTCACAGAATAAATAAGCCAGTGTATTTTAAAGCGCAGTTAAAAATCATGGATCTAGTCCAATGTCCTCATTTTCACAGGTGAAGAAATGAAGATTCAGAGAAGTAAAGGACCTGTGTCAAAGTCACAGTGCTAGTAAGTAATATCTACAAATCTAGAGTCAGATCTGTCACACTGTTTGACCTGAGTTCTATCTATTGCGTAACAATTTTTTTATTTTTCAGTTAAGATTCATTGTTTCAAAGTCTGTGTAAAACTCTATTTTCATTCCTGACATATGCTTACTGGCACTAATTGCTTGTGATCTGTGTTCAGTTCTACTACACACTTTGGAAGATATGTAGAAACTGAGTTACAGGATTTTCTTTTTAAAAAGAGAAAGTGTGAATCATGAGATGGTGTCCCAACAGAAAGATGTAATTCATTTCAGGCCTTGCCATGTCCTTGGTGCTTAATAAGAATCATTACATTTTATTTTCAAAAATTTCTGTAAGGTTTTGATACATAATTTAGAAATAAACTAAATCTTTAAGATGGTTGATAGTTTTCCCAAGTACATAGAGCTATTTAATGTCAGAGCTAGTTTCAAATCAAAATCTTACTTCAACGTTGCCCACTTTTTGTATTGTACAATTCTGTAATTAAACAAAGACAAACATCAATACAAATAATACATAATTCCAGATCAGTGTGATATCCACTAGTATGATATAATGTCAAGAGAAAACTAAGCAATAAAAGATCAACTTGAGTTGACAGTGTATAAAGATGGATAATTTCTTGGTATTGACTCCAAGCTAGTGATTTTTTGAAGATTTATTACTATGAAGACATTATGTATAATAATATCTGTAAATGAGTGGGGGAAATATTGGCTACATATACATAATGACATTACAGGTGGAGATTGCTAATTTGTCAAATAAAGTAGAATAAGAATTTCAAAAAAAGGAGGCTTTATTTTATCTGTTGGAATATGAATGAATTATTGAAGAAAGCAAATGACATATTGTACAATTCTGTAATTAAACAAAGACAAACATCAATACAAATAATACATAATTCCAGATCAGTGTGATATCCACTAGTATGATATAATGTCAAGAGAAAACTAAGCAATAAAAGATCAACTTGAGTTGACAGTGTATAAAGATGGATAATTTCTTGGTATTGACTCCAAGCTAGTGATTTTTTGAAGATTTATTACTATGAAGACATTATGTATAATAATATCTGTAAATGAGTGGGGGAAATATTGGCTACATATACATAATGACATTACAGGTGGAGATTGCTAATTTGTCAAATAAAGTAGAATAAGAATTTCAAAAAAAGGAGGCTTTATTTTATCTGTTGGAATATGAATGAATTATTGAAGAAAGCAAATGACATTTTGAATTCGATGGGGTATAGATGTGTGAGGATAGATGAAATCATCCATCCTCAAGAGGGAAGTATAAGAAACATGGAGGTGGTAATGAATAGGGACGATTTGGCAATTGGGGAGATTGAATCCTCAAATATGATAAGAGTGAGGTGTTATTTTAAAAGGTTGAACTGGGATTCTTTGGTGGAAGTTTTGAAACCTGATCTAAAAAATTATATTTTACTATATAACTGGAAAATAGATATTTAAGGGGCTTGTTATTATTTGCTTATTGCTGTAATCTGTGCAACCCTATAATCAGAGCTGTGTCTTAGAAAAACTATAACAGCATTATGATAGTCTACATAAATTAAAAATCAGAAGTGAGGAGACCAAGTAGCTGGCATGGAAAAAATAATGAGGTCAAACATTCCCCCTTGATTTTTGTCTGTTTTTCCTGTAAAAGATGGTGACATCCCCCCTTCCCAGTAGCTGAATCACTCAGATTTCTACGGTAACTTTGAGGAGGAAATATTACCGATCTCATATACCAGGCCTTAGCTCAGTCTTGCCTCAAAGAAACATAAAATTCCATAGATCCAATATCCTATTTTCTTCCGTTTGTCTTTTTCTAATAAATATTTATTGGATGAATAAATAAATCCCTTTTCAATCTGCTTGAAAATCACTGTCATGTAGATGAGAAGATAGATGCCATGATAGTTGTATTATCCTGGAAGCCTAACTCTTCCTAGAGAAGTCTTTCTGAGTAAAAACTTCCCTTGTGCTTTACCTTAAAACTTTCACTCCAGTTGGAGGAAGGGAAAAAGTAAGGGATACTTGTTTTTTCATGAGAGGCATAAATTAATATGAAGTAGCTGTGCTATTCTAAAACATTTTGCCTGGATAATGAAGGAACGCCAAAAAACTTAAAAAAAAAAAGCCTTCATGCAAATTAAGAATCATTGATTCCTATAGATCAACCACTTGGTTTTAACATCTAAATAGGGAGGAAAGAGCCTTAAAAGCCCTCTGCCCTAAGGTTAGCTAAAAGATATGGGACAACAGCTCTTTAATTTGGATTTCATTTTCAACTTCTAGCACTCTCCTCATTTTGAAAACCTTCTTGCTCCAGAAATTGTATGCTCCATTAGTGAGGCTGATCAACACCACACACATGCCCTGCTATTTCTTAAGTGTGATCACACAAGTAATGATACCACTATGCTTTCTTCTTTCTCAGTTGAATTCATCGTAGAATGGAAACATTTTTTAGTTTTTTTTTTTTTTTTGTCTTGTGGATTGCATTTTTTATTCCAGGCTCCCTTTAAGTATGTGCTTCATTTAACTTATATCCACTTGTCTTATAAGCAATACATCTACTAAATTTATTCCTTCTGTATTGAATCTCTGGTTTCCTTTGTTAGAGAAAGCATGGGCTGCTTCATTCACGGGCTGTCCTTCACAAAGGCAATACCTTTGCCATTAGAAAACTTTTTTACCAAGCTGATATATATCAACATGTCTGTACTTCTAAGAAAGCAGCACTTTGATGTAGGTGCTATTCAAGTAAATTCTATGTATAAGGTTTGACATTTGTTTGGTCAGGTATTTGAAATGAAAAGGTAAATTAGAGTTTTAGGTGGGAAAGTAATAATAGAAGTACACTTTTTCCAGTAGAGGTGGTAAAAGTCAAAATAGGCCAACCGTGCAAGGTCTGGTGTGAGCTCTGAATATCTTTATCCCTCTTTCTGATACACATAAATTCTATTTGTGGAGCGAATATGTGCCTTATTGGCTTGTAACTGACAGTTCTTTGGTCTTTCCAATTATCTATTTGTGAAAGTACTCTCATCTATCAGTTAAAGGTGACATAGGATTGGATAGAAATCTGTCATTTGATTTCAAGCACCTGTCTCAAGACTCAGTCCTCTGCTTGCTTAAATGTCACACACTAGGCAAAATGGTGAGTTTGCACAAGGACTGAGTTGGAACACCTCAAGTGACTCCTGGTAACCACTTGTTCTGAGAAGTGGAGATAAAGGTGGCATACTCAGCTTTGTTCCTTGGCTATAACTATAACTCAGCTTTGTTTCTTGGCTAACTATAATATTGCCAGCAAGACCCAGCGGCATTCCATTTATAAGTTTCTGTTTATAAATTCTAAATTGGTCTTTGAACTAAAACTAGAATGAAATTCATATTACAGAGATGCAACTTGCTTCATAACTCTTTAATCTTTGGTATAGGGAAATGAGAGAAAACATTTGCTTAGTTTTCCAACAGGATAACTTAATAAATGTTGTAGTGCTAAGATAATTTTAAAGAAGAAGGATTATTGAAAATGTATTTGAGCAAAAAATAGAACACTTTTTTATGAGAGGTAGTTTGGAACAGAGATCAAGATTATAGATCCTGGCAAAACATAATATGTGTGAACTAATGGATTCCACCATTGTTATTTGTATAACCTTGGAAAGGTTTTCAAATGGTCAGATGTTTGTAACAGAGGTATGCTTCTTGCAATGATTTATAAGGACTAGCAAACCACTTCAGAGTAAGCTTGGCATAAAATAATGTAGAATCCCTATGGCAAGTGAAGTTCCGTTGACCTAAGGGCAGACTGAATTGGAGAAGCTCTCTTAGCAGTCTTTGCTGGGATTGAGTTCTCTTCATAGTATCCTGGTGTGTGCCGTGGAAGTGACAGACCTTAATTAAAAAGGCTGAGTTTAATATCCTTCCTTAAGATTTTACCTTTTATAATGGCAGTGAATGTTATCTTCCCCCGCCTCTCCAGATTCTCACACCCCTCAAAAATGAAATTGGAAAGCAGCCGATTTCACTTCGTCAGGGCAGCCAATTAAATGGCCGAGGGTGTCTGTTTCTGTGTCATTTTCAGAAACAATTGTATCATTAAATCGCTGAAATTGTAGTGTCAGCAGGAAAGAGAGCGAATAGCTGCCAAAGGGAGGAAAAAATATGAACAATACAGCTACTTTGATGTCTTCCTGCCTTCTTTTCCAGTGTCTATTGCTGAACAAGCTACAAACAAAACGTGAGGGAGCAAAGGCTCCTGCCAATGAGCCTGGCTGGCTCTCACCTCCCTTTCTGGGGGGCTTGCTCACAGATTTCTTCCGCTCCCACTTGACACCTTAGGCGGACCACACTAATCGGTATTTCAGAACACAGCACCCATGCCCTGCCTCTGCTCCTCTCCAATTACTGTTCACACGTGAAATACACTGTCTCATCTCCTTTTAAAAATGTATTCATTTATTTATTCAACAAATAACTATGGAGCTACTACCTTATGCTAGGCACAGTCCCAGACTAAGGTACATCAGTGAACAAAACAGACAAACATCCCTGCCTTTAAGGCGATTACTTGGAGGTAGTAGAAACAGACAATAAATTATTGACATTGTTGTTGTTGCTGTTCAGACGCTCTGTCATGTTTGTTTGCGGCCCCGTGGACTGCAGCACGCCAGGCTTCCCTGTCCATCACCAACTCCTGGAGCTTGCTCAAACTCATGTCCATCAAGTTGGTGATGCCATCCAGCCATCTTGGCCTCTTTGCATTGTAAATCTGTTAATTATGTGCTTGGGTAAGAGGAATCAAAGCCAGGGTACTATAGTTTTTAATGGGATAGTCAGAAATTGGGAGGAGGTATTTTATGCTGTCAAGAGAGGCATAGAGAATAGTGATGATAATAACACCCACTCTTTTTTTGGGACTGCCGGGTTTCTTAACCCTTCCAGCTCTGTCACTTCCTAGTTGTGACTTTCTTTATTTCTCCAGGTCTCAATTTCCTCATCTCTAAAATGGGGATGGTTTTAAAACCTATTGAATCTTATTGTATGCAAAGGATTTAGAACATAATACACTGTACATATTACATAGTGCATGTAGTAAGTCCTTAATAAATATGATATAAATTGATTATTATGTTCTGAAAAGAGCATGTTCCTCAATTTAGAGACATCTAAGTGTGAAAACTCAAGGACATTTCTCACTAATCTGATCCTCATTTGTATAATCAGGAAAATTAATATAATTCCTATCATTTACAGCTGTTGTCAGGATTATAAGACTTTCATATTATGTGTTCACAGGAGATCTTTGTTAAATATCATGCCCTTTCCTATTCTAGATGCAGCTGAAATGCTTTGATGTGGTCTCATTATACAACTAGTGAAAATCTTAAGTCTCCTGGTTTCACTAAATGGTACTTATTACATACAAGCTTGTGCTATATTGCATTTCCTCTTTTCTAAAACATTATGTATGATAAGGTACACCTATTGATTTAATAGCAGCTTTTCAAGGGGAAGGAAAGAAACACTCCCACATTAAAGGCACCCATCAATTAAATTATGTGCCTTGATTTTAAACATATTTAAATGTGAAAAATAGATGATCTGGAGGGATGATGTGGGGTGGGAGGTGGGAGGGGGGTTCATGTTTGGGAGTTCGTGTAAAAAAATAAATAAATACAAAAAAAAATGTGAAAAATAAGTGGGTCATAGAATCAAGGCAATGCCTTAGTTTCTGTTGATCTGTCTCATTACTGCTGCTGTGTGATTAACTACTCAGGTACTATGTAATTCTTTGTAGCCTTCTTTTTGCTTAACCTACTATCCTGTACATTTCAAGAACTCAATAAAATATTTCCTAGATAACTGCATAATTCCTTGAACAAAAGAACTTGTTTAAGTTTATACATCAAACGAAAACTGATCATGGTTTTTTAAGTAGGGGACATTTATTTCTTCATTCAAAATCGTATAAAATTGGAAGGATATAGTGTGGTACATTTTTGGGCAGGGTGGGCAGGAGGAAGCAACATGCATGAAGAATCTTTGTTTCTACAGATTGTATGAATTGTTAGGTAGGCCTCCTTTTGAGTGCTAATCAGAGAAACTCAATTTGGACTAGGGAGCCAAAAATGGAAATTTTCTATAAGAATACAGGAGATTCCAGCATAGAACTCAAGAACAGGAATGCAGATGCAACTCTGACCACTTCACTTCTAGCACCAATTGCTTCATGAATCATATTTTACTGCTAATAAACCATTCTTTCCTGCGGGGCATAGCACAGCTTGAAGATAAGGAATTCAGACACAGAGGTGGTTTCCCTTGGTGCTTTAGTATCAGTGCTTTCACCTGTACCAGCTGATCAGCTGGAGACAATTCAGGTAACTGGGGACTGGCCCCTCTTCCTTAAACCTTACATCGTGCACGTCCTTAATAAATATGAGATAAGTTCATTATTATGTTCTGAAAAGAGCATGCACATTAGATCCTTCTGGCTAGTCAGGCTGCTGCTGCTGCTGCTGCTGAGTCGCGTCAGTCGTGTCCGACTCTGTGCGACCCCAGGGATGGCAGCCCACCAGGCTCCCCCGCCCCTGGGATGCTCCAGGCAAGAACACTGGAGTGGGGTGCCATTGCCTTCTCCAATGCATGAAAGTGAAAAGTGAAAGTGAAGTCGCTCAGGACTCCTAGCGACCCCATGAACTGCAGCCCACCAGGCTCCTCTGTCCATGGGATTTTCCAGGCAAGAGTACTGGAGTGGGGTGCCATCGCCTTCTCCACAGGCTCCTGCTAGTCATAGTCTTTTCAAAGCTCTTCAAGCTTCCTTAGCTGCTGGACCCAACATCAATGCCACATGATTTCAGTTTTTATTAAAATAGCACTCACCTTCTAGACCAATTTCAGAGAATCAGATTACTGTGATGTGAAATATGGGATTTATTATAGGAATTTTTTATGGAGTTGTGGCAGCTGAGGGAGATGTTTACACTATGCCATTGCCTCTTCATCTAATGTTGAGCTTAAAGTTGCTGTAAGTTACTTGGGCTATGAAGTGTAAGAGAGCAAGGATAAAACTGGAATCCATGAGGATAAAGTGGGACCCAGGGAGATAAACTGGAACTCAGCTCCTATCTGTCCCTCACCAACTCTAACGCTGATGATAAGGATGACCTACAGGAGAAGTAGGCAGCTTCACCAGAGGCCCACACGTGCGTTTAACCTCAGAGAAGCCGAAGGAAGAGAATCAACAGAAGCTGAGGGAACCGCAAGCATAGGTGCTGCCCTATGCCAGTGAGGTAAGTCAGCAGACAGAGCAGGGCACATGCTCCAGGGTCTGACTTTCTCCACCCACCTTTGGAGAGAAAACGAGTTCTCACTTTTCTGCTTGCCAAATAGCGCGCAGGTTTCTTTTATGGCCTAACTGGAAACTGCGCACAGAATGAATTGTGAGAAATGTTTCAGTTTAGCTAAGGTAACACAATAAAATACCATATGCAGTGTGTCTCAAAAGCCTTTGAAATATTCATTTCCATTGACTATAAAATAAGCTTTTGAAAAATACGGAAAGCCCATATGGACCAAAAAAAAAAAAGGTTGCTATAAAGATACAAGGTTCCTAAAATATATTCTAAAAAACCAAGATCAGGAATGTAAATATGGTTCAGGAATGTAATTTAGTGGGAATATATGTCATAAGCATTCTCTCTCTGCTCTTTGTTACCGCTTTTTTGCTATCGTTTGTTTTATTTATCCTTCTGACACCATTCAGATTTCCTCTGTACACTGAATCTGCATGTTGGAATATACCAACATTAGTTCTTGAGATTTGCATAGTGGGACCATTCAGAGACGATTAAGGTCATTCTCTCAATCCCAGTTAAAATTTCTCAGAGAACATTCAAGTTTACTGTGATAGAGGGCAAGTTCATGTTATACAAATGACACCACTTCCAATATATGGATGAAATAAGGAAGGGAGGAGGGGAGGGCACACGATTGCAGTTCAGTAGATGTCTAATGGGGTCCAATTTTTGTCCTTGTTTCATTGATCTGAAATTACAGATATGTACATGGAGTTATTTTTCTGTATTATTTAAAATATCAAAAACATAGGAAATGTGAATTTCCAAGTCACTTAAGTAAATTGTTGCACCTTAAGACAGACTATTTTGTTTACATAAAATGGTTATGAAGTTTTAAATGATATAAAAGTATGTACCATTGCATTAAATGCAAAAGGTATACAAAATAGGATTTTCAGTGTAAACTGAATACTATGTCAGAATATCAGTATAGTAGCTGCACCCTTATTGTAAGATTAGAAGTGTCATTATCCTCTATTCTCTCTTTTTTTAACTTTTGTGCAATAAGCATACACACTTCTACAATTTAAAAACATTCCTGTAAAAGTTTCACCACAAGACCGTGTGCAAAGTACATATTAAGCTGTTTTCCCTGGAAAGAGACAAGAATGATCTAATTAACCTGCCCATCAGGAATTCAAGTAGAAAGTATTCATGGACATATTCTATGATCTTTGCTACCCAAGGGCATCACAAATGGCTATTTTAAAACATGTAATAGCATTTTAAAGATTTATTCCAAAATAGTAATAACACTCTCAATTAACCCTAATTTCTTGAAATATGCATATTGAAAGCAAATCTTTTAAGCCCTATTTCACTCTCTTGAAATAAGTCATGCGTTGCCCAAATAGCAAAGAGGGCAGTCACAACTAAAGGAAGTTAAACTGAACCAGATAAGAAATATGACCATTAATTCCAATATATTAGGCTAATGTGAATTTATATTTGCCACAAACTAGTGAGCAGCAGCAGTGAGATTAATAAAATATGGCTTTGTTTTATCATCAGAAAGCAAGAATACAACTCTAAAAATTAATACAGCATACATTTTCCACACTGCAGTAATATTCTTTAGAAGCTAGAAAATAACTCAAGCTATGTTAATGAAGATGCGAAACAACCAGCCTGGTCTGAGAACTTATATCTACATGCCGTTTTGTCAGGTTTGGGAGAGAATAGGATGTCGTAAAACAAAACAGAAGCTAAGTCCTAATTTTAAAGTTCTGATTAGTTGAACCTTTGTCTTCATATTATCTCTTTCTCTGTTTAATTATATCACAATTATTTTACTGCATAGAATTGAATTTAGCCCCATATGTAGACTGGAACTCAAAGAACATACAATCAAATATTTTTTTCAGATGTATAGCATGCTAAAGCCTTGCCTCCAGCAAGTCATTCAAAGTCTCATAGGAAAACTCTTGACACTAGCTATGTTGACTTGATCCTAAAGAGACAAAGAGGCCTTGAGTAAAAGAATTTTTGTTCTACTCTGTACACATTTATAAGTTGCCTAACAAGTTCCTTAGGGCAGAGGAAAGTTTATAGTAGATGTATGTCCGTGTGTGTGTGTGATGTGCATTTAAAAAAATGGATTTTTCTGCTAAAGTTTGCAAAAACCTCTTATATCCCATTTTTACTGCAACTCTTTCTCCTTTTCTTTTTTCCCTAATTGTGCAATCTCATGAAAAGCATTTAGAGTACTAGGTATAATTCAATAGCCATTTTTTTCTAAAAAACAGAAAAAAGAAAAGTTGGGTTTGTGTCTCAATGCTGCTACTGCTAAGTCGTTTCAGTCGTGTCCCACTCTGTGCAACCCCATAGACAACAGCGCACCAGGCTCCCCGGTCCCTGGGATTCTCCAGGCAAGAATACTGGAGTGGGTTGCCATTTCCTCCTCCAATGCATGCATGCATGTTAAATCGCGTCAGTCATATTCGACTCTGTGCAACCCTATGGACAGTGGCCCACCAGGCTCCCCTGTCCACGGGGTTCTCCAGGCAAGAATACTGGAGTGTGTTGCCATTTCCTTCTCCATGTGTCTCAATAGTTAATAATATAGTATACTGGAATGGCTCCAGACTAGATGAGTCACTGATTAAAATGTTTGGCTCTCAATATTATTTAGGATTCCTATTTTTTCACCTATTCCCTGTAGGGCCAATTAAATAAAGTTTCTTTTTGTTTAAGGTTGTTTTGCTTTTAAAATGGAAGCTAATCTTCAGAGACAGATAGCATATCTCAGGTGCATATAGTCCTTTCCCTTTCCTGTCTACTCCAGCCTGGCAGCAGAAACATTTTACCCAAACTCCAGAAATTGTGGCAGCAGTGTAATATATTTCCTGTTACAAGGCCAAAAGAGACATTTTTCCAAGTGATATCCAAGAATGGGTTTGGGTCACTGCAGAAATCAGAGACCATCAGACAGTTATTACAATGGGCCCTTTTGACAATTAGGTATTGGTTTGAGCCCTAGGTATTAATGTATTGACATAAAGAAAATGAATAAAGAAAAGACTTCCTTGTTTATCTTTCTCAAGAAGTTTGTAAAGGGGAAAATTAGTTTCAAAAGCATCTTTTGTAAATCTCCTAAGATTTTACCAATCGGATGCTTTTGTTCTCCTTCAAGTTTAAGAAGTTTTAATACAGAATCACTTTATTCAGAAAACTAGATTGTCCAGGAAGTGTTCCATGAAACCATTGTCATGATATAGAAAATTCAAAAGACTAGTGCAAAATTGACAGCTAATTTGTTGAAATCTACTTAGTACATGTAAATATAACTTGAATTATAAAGATTTAGGACATGATACAAAGTAATATGCAGAACCATGTACATATTAATCATTTATCTCACAGCCATGAATTAGCCCACNTTCAAAAGACTAGTGCAAAATTGACAGCTAATTTGTTGAAATCTACTTAGTACATGTAAATATAACTTGAATTATAAAGATTTAGGACATGATACAAAGTAATATGCAGAACCATGTACATATTAATCATTTATCTCACAGCCATGAATTAGCCCACTGAGTAATATGTGACCTGGCTGGCTATTTCAGATAAATCAACTTTTATGAGTAAAGTATTTTATTTTAGAGGAAAGGATCATATTATCTCTAAATAAAAATGTCTTTGAACTCTATTATCTACTATAATGTATGAATTGAAGAATGACAACATGCTATTATATATAATCTCAGTAATACAGTTATATAATATGTATAATATATATAATACATAAATATGCACAAATATACTTATGTCTCTGTACTTAATTAGAATTATAAATGGCTGAGTCAGCATGGAGAGACTCTTTTTTGGACATTAGCATTTTACCTGGATTATCTGGCAATTTTTATTAAAGAACACAAATATCATTGATTCTAGCTGATAGCTCTTCTCATGTGGCCTAAGAATTTGAAAATTTTCCAGCCAAACGTAGAGGGTACATTTTTCATTTTACTTTGTGCTTTTAGCTAGAGAAATGATGAAATATATAAGAAGGGAAGAAATATATCTTGGAATTAATCAGTGAATCAAAATTAGGTTTGGGAAAACTATTCTTTTTGGATTTTTGTTCTGATAGTTTGTTTCCTCAAAGTGAAAACACAGTTACCTGAAAGTACATTCTGTTTGTTGCATTAAAAATGTTACTGCCTACTAGGTTGTGAATTTTTTAATTTGTTCTTCTATTTGTTTAATGAAAAAATACACTTACTATTTTGTGAGAGTGGTACCAGACATTGATATTCTAACAATCAATATTTTATACAGATAAAATTCTTCCTTTAGTCATTATTCTGAAAAATCAGGTAGCATTTACTAATTATTATTGAACATGAGATTAATCCCATAGGTTGAAAAAAATTTACTCTGCCTGGAGCTTTGGTTGTTTCAAAAAGTTTGGTTATTGTTTGCTGCTTAAAAAAAAACAATGGAATAAACCTAATTTAGTGTTGTTTATGAGAAAAGTGGGGTTAAAAATCACATATAATATAAAAATAATAAAGTATTTTACTGTGTATTTACTCAGAATTCATCTTCTCAGAAAACAAAAAGAATTATGGTCAGGATAGAATTTACAGGCCTGAATAGGTAGATACAACAAAATTTTTGAATATTTTCAAATATTATACTTGCATCTCAAAATGTGGCTAGTGATACTAAGTATTAGCATCACCTGAGAACTTGTTCTTTTTTCAGAATCTCCATCCCTCCCCATCCCCCATGAAATCATAATCTTCATTTCAACAAGACAGTCCTGTGATTTGAAGCCTTTAAGAAGCATTGCTTTAGAACATCTGTCTCTCTGCATCGCCCTAAGGAATAGGTCTGGAGCAAGGAAAGGACACCTATTTGGAATCTAGAGCCACGCTTGTGTAAATATCAACTTTAACACATAGCATCTGAATGACACATCATTGATGTCAGTCTATTTCAAAAAATATATCAATAGCAATAACCACCGAAAAAGTTTTTTTTAGCCTCACTGAAGTACATAACCAAATGGTATTTGCATATTAAAATTATGGAAATTGATATAATTTGAAACTTAGATTTGTTGTTTTTTTAAGTTGGACATTTTACTATTGAATTATTTCCACAGTTTTGAGTAGATTACATGCAGGTTTCTAGCAGCAAATTTTGTAGTTGGTGAGGCTTCAGCAATATGTGAACTGTGAACTTCCAGATGTTCAAGCTGGTTTAGAAAAGGCAGAGGAACCAGAGATCAAATTGCCAACATCCGCTGGATCATTGAAAAAGCAAGAGAGTTCCAGAAAAACATCTATTTCTGCCTTATTGACTATGCCAAAGCCTTTGACTGTGTGGATCACAATAAACTGTGGAAAATTCTGAAAGAGATGGGAATACCAGACCACCTAACCTGCCACTTGAGAAATCTGTATGCAGGTCAGGAAGCAACAGTTAGAACCAGGCATGAAACAGTCTGGTTCCAAATAGGAAATGGAGTACGTCAAGGCTGTATATTGTCTCCCTGCTTATTTAACTTATATGCAGAGTACATCATGAGAAACGCTGGAATGGAAGAAACACAAGCTGGAATCAAGATTGCCGGGAGAAATATCAATAACCTCAGATATGCAGATGACACCACCCTTATGGCAGAAAGTGAGGAGGAGCTAAAAAGCCTCTTGATGAAAGTGAAGGAGGAGAGTGAAAAAGTTGGCTTAAAGCTCAACATTCAGAAAACGAAGATCATGGCATCCGGTCCCATCACTTCATGGGAAATAGATGGGGAAACAGTGGAAA